>JAXGGA010003965.1:0-94686 GCA_038373865.1 Uloborus plumipes | reverse complement strand
GCCTATGGGGACGAACACCCGGAGTTATGGTTTAGGTGTCATTGCATATCATGGATGACCTCAATTGATACCAAGTGTGGGTAACCTGAACAGCAGCCGGCATATCTGTGAAGTTTTTCAACTCAAAGCTGTCCCTTTCCTTCCAGGCTTGCCTGGCGCTTTATATCAACAGGACAATGGCCCCCCTCATATTGTTAGGACTGTTCAATCCTCCCTTGTATCACAGCAGGTACAGCTTTTCCTTGCCCTGCGTGTTCCCCGGACATGTCGCCGATTGAACATGTCTGCGATTTCGTTGATCGGCGTCTCGCTTGTGATTCTCGTCCTCTGTTGCTTCTACAGACGAACTTTGGGTACGCATACTAACAATATGGAAATCTCTCACTCAGGCAGACATTAAAAAGTTGTTTGACTCCATACCACGTCGCGTAGCAGCACTTATTGCAGCTCGTGGTGGTTACACAAAATACTAATTTTAATAAATTTTTCTTGTTTTTTGCTAGCAGTTCAATAATTTATTTGTACTACAACCAATCAACTGTGTATTAAATTTCATTCAATTATGACGATTCCCTTATGGTGTTGCAATTTTTACAAACATGGGTTTATTTTTCCCGAAGTTCATCTTAATTTTGAAAATCCTAATATTCGTAGTGACACGAAATACTCGTAAACAGCGAAATATTTCGGGAGAAATTTGTTCAACATTGAAAAAGAAAAAAACCCATCTTCAAACAAATGAAGTCTGATTAGCGAGTGCCTGATATTTCCTTTTAGTTCATATCACTTTTTTTTTTGGTTAAAATCGATGAAATATAATTAACTCGTAGGCATTACAATGGCTGAACGAAGCAGTTTACTGTAGAGAATACACTTCAAAAAATATGACAGTAAATTAGTTTTGCCGATATAATTCATTATTTTGTTAGATACCTTTAATTATATTAATTACTAATGTTAAACTTCCATTACATTTTTTAAAAACCTTTTTTTTATTTAGTTATTTTAACACACCTGAACTTCTTCATTTAATCAAAGAAATATCTCTGTCTCACAAAATAATCCAGCTCCCCCCTTTTTTTTTCTAGTGGAAGCTAAACGACAAGTTGAAGAAATTGAAAAACGTTTGAAAAACCTGTGCTGGAAATTAGCTCTCGAAGAAATGAATACGATTCTGCAAGCTGAAGAAATTCCTGAACAGAACGACTTTCGGAATTCACGCGGGGATACCGATCTCGAAATACAAGTAATTTTTTTGAAACTTCTGCTGAATTTGCTATTCTACTTTAATGTCTGCGTGCGTAATTGTAATGATTTGTTTCAACTCCTATGGGGGCTACCTCGTCTCGTTTAGTAATTCACAATGACGCGTTATCGAAATGGTGGAAGTCGCCACTTTGAATCGTGATGTAAATTTGAATTTAAATATCGAGTTTAATTTAAAAGTATAACGTGTGCTCTGTTCCTTTTCCCGCTTTTTTAGAGAATTTTGCATCTTGTAATGTTAATAGTACACTGTAAAAATGGATGTTGTTTTTACAGTATAATGCAGCTAGTTTTACAGTAATTTTAGAGCAATAAACTGTAAAATTGCTAGTTTACAGCAACGAACTAAAATTTCTTGTTTCACAGCTTATCACGGTGCATTTTAGTTTTAAAAAGGAACCTCTGATGCCAGTACTATACTGTTGTTTTTACAGTATAATGCAGCTAATTTTATGGTAAAATTACTAATTTTACAGTAATAAACTGTAAAATAGCTAGCTTTAGAGTTTATCACTGTGCTTTTATAGTTTTAAACTGAAGATTCAGCCGCCAGTATTATACTGTAAAAATACTGCCAGTATTATACTGCAAAAAGAACAGCTTTTTTTCCAGGGTAAATATTTTTTACATATTCCCCCCTCCCTTGATACATACAGACATACACATACCCTCCTGAAACATACCCTATATGACCCCCTAAACACTTAAAGGTAATATTTCAAAAAACCTATTAACTTTACGTCAATTTGGCAATTAATATTTAAAAATAGAACAATGCAACTATATTTTTTTATGAAATAAGGTCTAATTAGTTATTTCTAACACTTAATATTGTCATGTAAGTTCTGTCCGGAGTTTTTTCAAACAGTCCCATGCCACAAGTTCAAAGATACTATATAGAAAAATCTATTATCCTTGCAAATGTTTTTTGACATGAAGTTTAACGTAATCAGTGTGAATTTGCCGAAATTGCCGAGAACGGTGTTAAAACGCCACTTTATTTAGTTTCAGAGCCACATTTGTGAGGAAAGTATGCATCTTGGTCTTTGCAAAAAGTTGGTAAGTGATTTTATTAATGTTGATTAGTTTAATTATGAGACATATTATTTATTACGTCCACAATTTGAGTCTACATGTATGGGTAGTTTCGTAACTAATTATGTTTCAATAGTTTTGCAAATATTACTCAACTAAGTGAAAATACACAGTCCCTTGGCACAGTCCCCTGCCTAGTAATACTAGACAAGATACTTGACTCCTTTCATGATTTATCAGAAAAACACAAAGTTCAACTGGCCCTCTTTTGAATCAAAGTAATAGATTCATTTCCTGAGCAATAATTATATAATTATACGAACATTTCAAAAAACGTGTCCGGACATATTCTGAATGGAAAATTACGATTTTAAAGAGAATCTCTTATATAACAAAATAAATCTCTTATTTAAAATTAAATTTGTTTTTGTGTGTTCTTTATTCTATAGGTTCATGGAGCAAGTTCGGACGAAGGTACAGATGAAACAGACGATCAGAGTTCTTGTAGCAGTCCTTACCCATTGCCCCAAGAATGTGAACAAGGTGATAATTCTGAAAATGGAGAGAATCCTGAAATATTTAGTGAGTCAAAACTTGGTAATCAATAATACTGTACCTCAGAATCAGATTAACGTAGGTTCATTTTCGCAACTTTTCAGGAGAGAGGAAAAACGATTGTCGGAAGCAAGTAAAGGATGGGACTCACACTCTTTTAACGATGCTGAAAAAATGTGAAGGGATTTTTTTTTCTTTATAGAATAACGTTCTCATACGTCAATATGATGCGGAATCATATTCTACATACACATACAATGCAGAAATAAAGTGAAATCGCCACTTTTGGACTTACGTCGTTCTGGTTCTGAGGAACAGAATAGTCACAACGAAAGAAAAAAAGAATTTGAATTTTGGCATCCTCAATTCATGTTTTTCGCAATGATGAATTGTGATAGGTGTGTGTGTGTGTGTGTGTGTGTGTGTGTGTGTGTGTGTGTGTGTGTGTGCGCAGGACATGAGCGAAAAATAACCGGATGAAAAAGGGGGCGGTGGACCTCCGAAGAAGTGGAGCATCGTCCATCTATCAGGTGGCTCCGGACCAATTTTAAAAAGGAATCATACAGCAACTGAGGTCAAAAATGAAAATAAATAGCAATTTGTCATTGCTCAAAAAATTCTACTCTTAATCTCGAGTGCAAATACAAACTTGTGTCAATCAAATATATTAAATTTGAATAGTTGTTTCAATTTCTTTAACACTGATTCTGATTTTGAGTATTTGATGAAGATAATTTTAATGTATCAGTTTTATCCTTTTAATTTATATGTTGCTTAATTTTACTCAAAATTATTGTTAAACCGAAACTACCATTAAATACTCGTTTTAGTGGTGTTGATCTCATGAAGGATTAAGAGGATTTCATACAGATTCTGCATTGAAAAAGTGCTCTTTAAAAGTTTCCGACTTTAAATGCATAAAACTTAAATGAATGTAGTTTTTAGATGTCCAATCATTCTGTCTACAGAAATATACAATGCAAGGACAAAATTATATTAAAATGGTGAGATGAGTGAGTTGAATTGTTTTTCAATTAAAATGCACTTTCTTAAAATGAGTTTTAATTTTTTGATCAGTTCGAAATTCTTTTCGATTTTTGACAAATTATAAGTTTACCGTTATAGAAAATGCACCTTTATTTGACAGTAACTATTTGTTCTGATTCTCCTCTATCAATATTACTTACTTTTGTTAGATCTGTTATAGGTTAAATTGAAAGAAAGAAATATTTTAACGTGTGTTCTGATTGATCCCTATCAGCAGTGTCAATCGAAACACCTCTAAAAAATTATATATATAAATCAAAACTATTCAACATGTTTTGTTTTTGCTTGGAGTATCAAAAGCAAATCAAGGCCGAAGTTTTTATCAAAAAAATGAGATTAAAAAAAAAATCTCTTAGTTACTTTTTTTATGATTTTAAGCTAAAAAGTGTTCAGATTCATCCCGTTTTACGGTAACTCTAACCATCATAACAGTTACGATTATATTTTTGACATGGTTTAATGGGTAATGTTTACAACACAATTAAGCTTAAAGTAATATTTTGCTTTAAAAAGTTTTTTCACGTGAGAAAGACATTGGATAGAACAATAATAAATATTTTATTCTGTTCTAGATGTTTCTGAAATGTCTCCTCAGAGACCAACCTGGTTGGATATTCAGCCAACATACACAACTTCCGAAGACGCTATTCAGTACATATGTATGAACAAACTTCATAAACAAGAAGGTAATACTTATTTTCTGTTCATCGGAAGTTGGAAGAATATAAAACTTATCATATGATGAGTAACCTTTGATTTGTTGAATATGAAGATGCTGTTTCTATAAAACAAAGCATTCAAATGAAAAGTAGATAGAAATATTGCGATCCAAGCACACACACATTGCTTCCATACGTACATATACATACATATATACGAGGGCTGCTAGAAAATCATCCGACCTTATTTTTTTGTTTGAAAACCAGACAGATATAAATCAAACGTTCTTGCATGAGACAACTTTGAACCTTTGTGACTTTTCCCTTCGTGATTTGTTTTCGTCTGTCAGTAGCTTCAATCACACGTAAACAGAATTTGACTGCCAAAAATGTGTAGTACCATCGTCGGAGTTTTCTAATTTTATGATAAATGACGGAACTATTAGAGCTTAACTTCTGCACCACATTTTGCCAGAAACTGGGTGAAAGCGAAGTGCAAACCATTCGGAAAGATGCAGACGGCTTTTGGTGACGATTTATCAGCGCTTGATATCTACGTTTTTGGAAAAAAATGTTTTTACATGAAATTAAAATTTTTTGACGAGAACACTACACTTCACATCAGTTAAGCTTTGTTTGCGAGTGACTGACGATATTGACGGAAGAGAAAAGTTAGCTCATGCAAGCGCGCGTTATTTATGTCCATTTGGTTTCTCAAAAAAAAAAAAAATCTAACTTTTCTAATGGCATTCGTTTACATTTTATTTCCTGCATATACATACAAACGTATACAGTTATTTAGTAGTGAGATATAAAGTTTTTGTTATCTCTACTTCAAATTCGCCTAGTTTTTACTCTAAAGATGAATACTCATCGTGCAGAGTTTCGAGCTTTTGTCTCAGTGGCCTATTAATGTCAGTGATAAAACTTCACATATAGAATTCTAACTTTTGATCAAGTAGATACTCTGAAATACGCTTTTTTTTTATCTCTCCAACAGGTGTAGTTGATTTGGACTTGAAAAGACTATTTCGTCAATGGAATTCAGCATAGATAACATTATAAAAAACGCGTATTAACTTTTATGTTGCTCTAAAGAAGTAATTTCCCTGTGTACTTGGCCTGACAGAAGAAAATAATCGATCGCCACTGCTCTAAAACATGCAATTTATTAGCATTTTTGAAAAGAGAAGAAATCGTAGTTACTCTATGCATTTGCTTTAACAACTTTAAAGTGGAGAACTTCTTATACATAAAGCATTACTATAGGTCATGCGAAGCAATATTACATGTACTTAAGCCTATTCATATACAAATGATGTGGCTTTGAACATCTGCTGTTATGCTTTACATTTCGCACTAGGAAAAGTTCGATTCGGAAACACCCGCAACATCTATTTTGGGAACCTCTAAGGCCATTTTGAATGTGAGTAACAAAAAGCAACTCACTTTTTAGTTGGAAATATCCATAGAAAATGGGAAATTTTAGTTGCAAAACTTTTAGCTCTATGGAGAAAGTTATTCTGCAACAACGTATTACATTATAGAAAACTTTACTTTAATCTCAAATATTTCTCAAGTGAACTAAAAGACTAACTATTATTGGTACTGAAATATTTTTTCAACAACGTATGATGTAGTAGCCATTTTTCAACTGTATGATGTATTGAAAGTATAAAGTTATTTTCAGTAAAAATAATTTTAATATATTACATATAAACCATATCACCAAAAGTACTGGGACTCTTCAAAAATTCACTCTTTACTTACTGAAAGATTGAAAGTAAGTGTTTGCCATTTTGCGAGCAAACCCTTACGATTCGTCGCCTATTCAGGAATAATTAAAATTCGGCTCATTAGATAGCTGATGTATTTCTAAATTTTTAAGGTATCCACATGGAGTTTTTTTATGAACTACCCCATCTATATGATTACGAAATTTTTGAAGTCAAAAATTGCTATTGTTCGGGGGTGTGCAGTGCTTTAACCGTTCACATTTCAATTCATAGTGAAGCTCACTTTTTGCTAACTGATATTTATTTTCATTCACCTCATGAACATGAAATACTTTTGAATATAACAATCTACTTATGTTAAAAACTGAGTATCTTTCTACCTATCTATGTCCTGCTTTTTTCTATTGAACGCCAATGAACTGAAAGTCAAACCACGTACCAATAGATTGGTAATTTTTCAGGGTTCATTAATTTTAATTGACATAAGATTTGATAAAGGGATTCTGAAGAAATTGAGAAAAATCTTCAAATTTTTGCTCAAATTCAAAGCGATTTACCCGAAATGATTAAATATGAAATCCATTGTTATAAAACGTGGTTGATATGAAACAGTAATAAAAATGATAATGAGAATTTTGAATGAAGGCTTAACTTAGTCAAACAAGAAACTTATTGGCGAATAGATTGTTGTCTTACTAAAGCGGGTGAAACAGCGGGGCACAGCTATGCCTTACTAAAAGTTTTTGTCATTATTATGCAAAGGATTTCTCAGTTTTTGTTTCAGTTTTGTTAAATTTTTGTTCACGGGTAGCCCGTGCAACACCGTTCCACGCAGCTCTAGTACATCAATTAAAGTTTAAAATAATGAAATGATAGATTTTAAGTTTGCCTATTGGAATCACAAAGTTGAATTCTACATTGCTTGTAAGACTTTCAAGCAAGAGTGGTTTGCGTAGTGATTAGCCTAAGAATAAGAAAGCTTCTATCATGCATTTCGATGAGAGTTAAATCATGTGTCGCAACAACCACCTTACAATTTTGTTTCTGTGCTTAGGATTCGTTTGTTTTCGGTCAAATGCATAATAATAAAAATGTGTTCAAATCGATCTAGAAACAAATGCCCACCTCGTAATTAAATGTAGAATATATATAAACTTTTTATACAGTGGAAGGAAAGACAAAAAATTTTCTGACCGAAAACTATTAAGTTTTAAAATTACGATAAATTAATTTATATTTTTGTCCACAGCAGTGAAACCCCACGAGCATATTTTACAAGACCCTAGTCTGGACGTGGAACAAGATCAAGAATCCTCAGTGGCTCAAACTCTGTACACTGCGATGACAACACGTAAGTTTGCGTTTTTAAGATGAATTTCTGCAGTGGAATATGCAACCTCTTTAAATCGCGTGAAGCTAGCATTATTAAACTTCAATGAAGTATAACAAGTAGTTCTGGTCAGAATTAAACGAGCCTACTCTCTTGTATAGCAATATCGACTTTCTATCATCTGATTAATATTCTTGCAATTAGCTGAGACTGCAATCATGTAAAACATGCCTTTTTTGGATTTAAAGCTAATTTCTAAAAACAAAAAATGTCTCTTTTATACAATTTTCATCAGACAACATGCGTCTACGGAGCCTTTCAAATGTCAATAATAATAATAATAATAATAATAATAATAATAATAATAATAATAATAATAATAATGCACTCCAAAGTTCCTTTTATTTTCTGTTGCCAAAAATAAAATAAATTAAATTAATCAAAACAAATGATCTCAATGATTATTTCACTGTAAAAACAAGACTACAGAGTCGGAATTGGACTGATTTTAGTGTAAAAGACTCGGGGCTATGCAGTGAAAAAGCATGCGTCGTTAAAAGTAATAGTTCATGTTGTAAAGTGCAATGCATTTATTAAATTATTTATGGGGATTTCGCTGAGTAATTTGTTTCTTATTTTCTGATGTGCAGTTCAATGCTTGACACTTCACCACAATAGTTTGTCTTGTGTTTCTCGCAACAAATTTTATAAAAAAGCGACTATTACGTATAAAAAAAATAGCTACGAAATTTAATAGCATAACAAAAATCTACTTATACAATGATATAAAACTCCTATAAGAAATAGTTTTAGTTATAGTTATCTCACGCCTAGGGGTACGTAAAATTCTAAACAAAATATAATGCAAATATCAATTTTTGAAAAAATGATTCCATGTACTGAGTCGAATTTATACTGTATATCTGCTATTGAGAACAAAAAAATAGTTCATGTAAAATAATATTTGCCATTACACCTTTTCTGAGAAGATCTTTTAAATACAAATGAAAATCGAACTGTATTTTTTTTTTTATAGCTTTTCCACCAGTCGGATCGCAAGTCCATTCTTTACACCGCTACTTGGATGACGACGATGCATCTTACTCTGAATACAAACATTCTTTTTCTTCAATGATTAACCGTAAGAAGAATTTCTTTTGATTCTTTTCAAATCCGTTTTTATTGAAAGGATGTGCTTTTTGCTGTATCACGACACGAGAAATGTCGACACAAGAGATGATACCATCTCGGCTGAAACTTCGTTTATTATTTAAATCAGGCCCGTATCCAGACTATTGTTTCGGCGATGGTTTTTTTACCAAAGCATTTCTTGTGAAATCTATACAATAAATAAAATTTGATTTCATGTTCTATATTCTATTGCTTTTTGTTGCAGTTGATGCTTAAAGGGCATTAACATGAGAAATAAAACAATAACATATCTTTCCAATAAAGGAAAAAAATTCTGGTGCATACAAAGCATCTTCGCCCGAGCAAAAAAGGTGTAACTTTGTGTATGAAATCATGTTTGCGAAAACTACAATAAAGATAAATATTGCAGATAAATCAATTAATTTGTACTATCATGCAATAACGGTAGTTTTATTTTTCAAATCAAATTGAAAAGTAAATGAGAAAATAAAAATTAAATAGCTATGCTAATATTATTTTTCAACAAAAAAGGGCATTGAGAAGCATTTTTTGAAATAGCTTTGAAAAATTTCGGGGGGGGGGGGGTTGAACCCTAAAAACCCACACCTTAAATACGGCCTTGATTTAAATTATATCCTGTAGAAAAGATAAATATTCAGCTGACTCGAACGGAGCACTTTTAACATAGAAATTGGTGATTTTTCTTCTGTCGTATAACAAGCTAAATATTTTTGTTTTTGCTTAAACAACTGCAATATGAACTCGTGGCGCTTAGACTTAATTTACGTGACACACTAACTATAACATACTAAATTTTCAATCGATTTGAAATGACCAGAAAAAAATTGACATGTTTATACAGTCAGTTTACGTATGATCCACCACTTTCGAGCCAGCTGAATATTTTTTATCTTTTCTACATGATATAATTTAAATAATAAACTAAGTTTCAGCCGGTATGATTGCACTAATTTTTTTAACACACTTAGGAGGCTGCCGTTGCCTAACCATCCACGGTACCCCAGCTGAAGTCCACGAGACTTCATAAAATCATCATATCTACTACAGAAATAAAAATTAGCCGATATGAAATGACCGCCCAAAATATGTCGCTGGTTCTCGGACTACGAAAGTCGTCGTTTCGAGGAAATACGCGCTCAAATGTTAACAGTATCACGCAATAAAAAATATGTAAGCTTTTAAATTAACGGCATAGAAAGGGCATAGAAAGGCTATAAAGAGTTATCATACTACATAGTATTGGCTATCTAAAGCTTTTTTTTTTTTTTTTTACATTACAGTACACTCCCAAATATCCGCAGAATTAGGTGACACAGGTATCGCGGATAATCCGAAGAAAGCATAAAATAAGGGGTAAAGAAGACAAAAAATGTATTTTGCCTAAAAATAATTGCATTACACTTTAAACGTGATATGTACAAACAGTGACGATAGGTACAGCATAAAAAATTATTTGTATTTGAGGTTCTCAAGCTTATAAAATCTATAAAGAATTGGTTCTTACAACAACGCCATAAGTACAATAATTTAATGGATGAAGTACACCGCACTCTTGGGTAAGAAATGTTTAGAAAAAACAAATTTTAATTCGTGCTTTTTCGAAAAAAAAAATCAGTTAATTGTGTTTGTTTCTTTCCTGAGAGCGGATAATCCGCCCGCGGATAATCGAGTGTACTGTATAACATTACTCGTGTGATTCCCTGGTAAATGGAAGACCATCAATTGTTTGCAGAATTTGTAACGCATTTCCCAACTTTTTCCAGACACCTATTGCAACCTGGAGTCGATGAAGTCGCTGAGCCGGAGCCAGCAGAACCTCCTGGACCTGATGCACGCCTTCAAGGAAGGCACCATCACCATGAGCATGATGGAGCGGCACATCCGTCTCTGGCGCCAGAAGCACTCGGAGGAGCCACAGGGGCGCAGCGCCCTCGATCACTGGAAGAGGGTGACCGCGCTGAAGTCCAGGATGGCGCCCGACGAGGTGAGGGGCGAAACCAAGGGGGACTTTGGGGTCAAAACAAACATGGAAAAAAATACTTATTTTTACGAGCTGGGTTTGGCTCCTAAACTCCAGCAGAGATCATCAACAAATAACCTCTTCTCCCAACGGCGGATCCAGAAAGTTTTCAAGGGAAGGGCGATTGATTTTTCAAACGAACACTTTGCTACGAAAACTGGTTTACAATTATTGATGACAAAGAATAAAGGATTTAGATTTCAATTTTGAAACATTTCCGGGAGAGAGCCTAAAACCCGTTTCCCTCAACTTCACTAAAACTCGTATAAAATGGAATTTTTGATCTTCAATATCGAAAAATTACCGGTAAAGAGTCCCCCAAGAGAGGGGCGATCGCCCTCTGCCCAAGTAGCACACTTCGTTTTTTAAAGGTTGTAAAATGGTTATTAACGTTGTAACAACCGCTTAAAAACGTTTATAAAACGTTTAAAGGTTATTTGTGCTACCTGGGTGCCTTGTATCCGCCCCTGTCTTCTCCATAGGACTAAAATGAAAATATCATTGTTTTGAGAATTCCTATGTAGTTGTGTTTAGTGAATAGAAAGGAAGAAGGCTGCACAAGCTGGCCAGCCATGATATATAGGCAATGAATCAAAGAAACATTGCCGGCGTCTGTGGGACGCCGCGCTAGCACTGCACTGTTAAAACCTATTTTCACTGTCATTTCTGGTGGTTTTGAAGGATTGTGCAATAAAGATAAATTTTTTTACTGGGAATAATATTTAGTTATTTAAGTTGATTTAAGATTCAGCGGCGACATGCGATCTACAAGCCACATATTGAGTATTGTTGGCTTAGATCTTATAAGCTTCTAAACTGACTGCTATTATCTACCTCGATCGACCTGGTGCGGAAATAAATGTGGTGTTTCCATTTGCTACCTATTTCCATTTACTCATTTTACTCTAGTCTAACAAAATTGGTCCTGTAAGGTCGGCTAACAAATTCCAGAATAATCCGAGTCTAGAAAATGAGGAAAAATTTAATTGAGAGATAGTATTTCATAGATACAGATGAAGATAATAAATATAAAATGTCAGTAACTTCTCCCTCATGTGTCATCTGTCTTTTCATTACATTTAGCATAACTCCAGCTAACTAGTCTGAGTGTCATTAAGTCTCTTTTACTTCCGTTATTGTGACTCATAGAGCTCAGAGATTCTGTGTGAACAGTTTGAAAGACAGATATTTAGAGTATTTTTAAACATTTGAAATTTTTTCACTCAAACAGATCAGCCCTCAATTACAAGGTTCGTTGAGGAGTGACCAGTGCCCGATTTATCCTGACGTTCAACCACCTCCTCTGCCCGCTAGACCTCCTCTGCTCTCTAAACCACCGCCTCGAGGTGAGTGTCATGGCAGATTTTTAATTATGACATTTAGATCAACATGTGTCATTCTTATGACAACAGATGGCGTCAAGGAATGAAATGATACATTAAACCTCATGGTTTTGAATTACAATAAATTGAACCCCGCTATTGTACTTGTTATTAGAATGTTGTATTAGTACGAAGCAGATGTGACTTTGTCAATTTTATACTTGTGAGAAATAATAATTGAATCCTAAGGGTCCTACTCCGCATTGACATAAAGCAGAAAAATAAAGCAGAAACGTAAAATGGATTACATAGTGTTCCTATGGAAAGTACCCGGATTTTCGGTTTCTGCCTTCGGTTTCGGTCGCGTTTTACGCTGATGTGGAGCAGAGCCCTAAGTCGTGACGAATTTTACGTCAGAGGGAAATTAATTTTTCCAGATGAAGTTCCGCTATGTCGTTCGGGCACTTATTCGCCCTTTCTATGAACTGAACATAATCCTCAGATTCTAAGTAAATTGTTATAAAAATTATCACATAACGTTTTGAAGCTTCATTTATGAAAACTTTTGAATATTTTCCCACTGGGCTTAGGTCATTACAATCTATGGAAAAGAAACACGGTCGAGTCCAGATAATTCGGCCACATTCCAACCGGATGGAAAACACTGTGTGGAAAAACTTATTGCTGTATTTTTGAAAACTAGTAATTTTCACTCACTCGATTACTTTTTGGAATATATTAGGCCGGACTCTGCTGTATTTAAAAATATGACCGTGTAGAAAATCACAAAAACGTTTTTTCATGGCATTATGTGAAGTAGATTAAAAGAAAAAGAGTAAGATTTGGATGGAATCTAAGTGGTCTAAATATTGAAATTGGGAAATTGACCACAAAACAAAATTTGTAATGAAATGGACTCTCATACACCTTGAAAGATGCTGAAGAACATTTTTTCAAGCGACAAAATACGCCCGTGACGAATTTGTCCTTCTACCATTTGCACTTTTATCAGAACCAAGAAATGGGTGGAACTAAGAATTCAATTATTACAATCATTTTAATTGAACCAGAGAAATGGAGCATCCTCTTGATGACCCCCCGCTTGACCCCTCCGCATGGGTTAACAGGAATCTAAGTGAAACCGTGAATCTTTGTTTTTACCACTAGTTATAGACTTCAAAAGCAATTACACTCATTACCATAAAATTTTGCGCACCAAGAAATAATTGTGGGATCGCTAGAAAACTTAGCATGAACGTACATGTTGAGCAAATTTGCAAATGATTAGAAATACAGTGTGATTGCGCATTGTGTAATTCCAATTGAGGGCGTTGAACTTCGTTCTCCTAATAGTATGAAACAGTTAAACAGAGTTTGTCGTGAGCGAACCTAATCTTTTGCAAAGGAAACGTTCAGGTAGACATGCAGTTACGCCGCCATTGAAGACAATATGAGCAGTTGCTCGAGTTCCAGAGGGGAAGAATCATTTGGATGAAGGAAAGCTGTGTGGTCAGCTCGGCGAGTAGCTCGTTAAGTTGGCCGTTCTGATTTTAATGTGAGATGCTGGGACCAGTGGACTTTTTCACTTTTCACTCCAGGGTCCCCCGTACCAGCCACAACACGTAGTTTAACCGGTTGGATAGAGCCCTGAAGATCACTCTGTCCTTTTAACCAGACCAAGAGCCGATAAAACCCCTTGTCCATTAGCTCCGGAGGTATCTATTGCTTTGTGACCACGAACATTTTTAACGTCTTTCACCTACCATTTTTGAAGACGATGGTTTTTTGATCGATTAGGATCGAATCTGGGACCCTCCAGTTACGAATCCGACGCCTTACCGATCGAGTCACCATAGCCCCTGGATTGTGGACTGAAAAAGCCTGATTTATGCGTGATTAAGCTCAGGACACCCTCTATAGAACAGTCCTCGAGAATACCGTCACGTCACACGTAAATGCACGCGTAGGTCAACTGCCTCATTGGCCGTTATCCGGATAGTGGCAGCACCTTAACTACGGACCCCTGCGTCTTCCCGAACCATCACAAGGCGCCTAGCTGAAGGATATCTGGTATCGCGGCGACAGTTGCATGTACTGCCAATTACATCCACTTATCGACGACTCCATTTGGAGTGGTGTTGCTCACGACGGGATTGGACTGCAACAAAATGAAACCAGATTGTCTTCAACGACGAATGTAGATTCAATTTAAGCAGCGATTACAATCGTGTTTGTGGATGGAAAGCCTCGTGGTGAACATTGCAATCCTGTCTTCGCTTTACAGTCACACGGGTCCTAAAGCTGTGTGATGGTATGGGGTGCATTGCTTACGATACACGGTCGCTCCTAATACTGATTCATGGAACAAGGACAACCCTGCTGCACGTCAATGACATCCTTCATCCACATGTGTATCCATTCATGACAGGGTTTCCAAGAGCCATTTTTCAACTAGATAATGCTGGCTCACACACAGAAAGGATGTCCCACCACTGCCTCCACCCCATTACCACCTTTCCCTGGCCTGCTAGATCCACAGATTTATCACCAATCGATCATATCTGGGATCGTTTGGGACGGTAAGTTGGGCACCCTGCGAGTTTTTTGAGCTTGAGGCTTGACTCTCAAGACCTCATACGGAACTTCCATGCTTGCTCGTATCGCGTCGTGTATTCACACTCGAGGGGTTCAAACTTTAGTTCTTTTTAATTTATCTTATGCAATAAATTATCCTTTTCCCCTGTTTTTCTATAATCACTTACCAAAGCAGTACTTACGTGTCTAAACTTTCGTTTCATTTTGACAACTTTTTCTTATTGGTACTCAATTTTTTACATCAATGAGTGTATTGCGTTTTTTCTGCTTGCAGGAAGGAGAACACCTGATTTTCGCATCAATATGCTGTTGGAATTGTGCGAGAGGTACGGCATGGAAATTTTGGCTGAGCAGTTTCTTATAGACATTTTTTGCGGTGCCGAAAAACGAAAGAATAATGGTTTGGAGGTGAGTGTGATCAACTATGCAACTTTATCTTACCAGGATGAAAATTTCAAAAACAGGCTTAGCCTGGCAACACATCCCTTTGTAACGTATTTGCTTTCGCGAGGAGGTTATTTCTGTTGATTGAAGCTTACCGAGAAAGCAGCTTGTCTACTGCTGTAAGCAATATCTAATTTTTTTGTTAGTAACAAGCTGATTTAAATGTTTAGAAAAGGATTTTCTTTTAGCACTTTTTAATAAATTTCTACGACTTAATCAGGATTTTCTCTCTATCGATCGCTATTCTTCTTAACAGGTATGAATGATGCTCTGGTATCTAAAAGAACCAGCTTTTATATGCTGAGAGTAAAACTTCATTAATTCAGATTTTATTGAAATTAGAGCTTATTCTAAATAATGGGATTCCTCAACAATTGAAGTGCTTGGGAGATGAAGGGGTTACGTGACAAAACAGAAATTGTGAGTAATTAAAGTTCAGAATTTTATTGTTGCAGTCGTTACAGCTTTTTTGTTTTCTGGTTTTGTCGTTAGTGTGCATATGAAAATGGTCTAATGACATCTACTTTTTGATGTACCCAGTTTTATTTGCTTAGATGTATCCATTGCTTACCAGTGTTCAGAGTGTTCATTTCTCAAACTGTAAGATAGCCCCTTCATCCTCCAAGCCCTTCAATTGGGACCGAACCTAGAGCTCGACGTCGATTGGGCTAACAAAATTGCATTTATTACGAATTGGATCGATTCCTATACGTGAAAGTTTTAATTGTTTACGCCAAGAACTTATGCACGATTATAGAAATCTGAATCTAAAATAACTGAATTCACTAAAACTTTGGATTGATTGGGCAAATGACTGAGCTAGAAAAACAAAAACTCGAATTTATCTATTTTTCAACCAGATTAATAAACTTGTATATTAGGTAGAGTCGTTGCAGTATATTATTACAGCAATTGATAGTTTCACACTTGAATCAATGACTTTGTTGTATTAACCCTTTAAACGCAATGTCTCCTATTTCAGGAACCCCTGAATACATTTTTTTCTCTCTCCAAGTAATTAAGTTAGATATTTGGAAATCAACTTCAATTGAATTACTAAGTTCCTTATTTCATTGGTATTTTCGTCCAAAATTCTGTTCGGTAAATTCCCCCCAGTGATATATCTAAAAGCGGAATTTTATGTCACGGCCACTCAAAAAAATTTTGCATACCAATTTTTCCTGTATTCCCCTGTTCACATTGCATGATTTTCATACCGTTCTTCCGATAACTCGCAATGGCAATAGAGTTTTTACCTTCGCGTGGGCCAAGCTCCTAAATGTGTCAGCACCTTTACATTTTCAGTAATGAAATATGTTTGTTTGGACCTCAAAGTTTTGCTCATCTTTTATGAGCCATGAATGTCTCACCCTGAATATTGCATAAACATCTTCTTCTGTCATTGACTCAAAACTAGTACTTTCCAGAAGAATCACATGGCTCAAGGTACTGTCTGATCTTCTTAGGTACCTTCCGCGTATTTACGCATGCCTCAGATCTTCTCTGATCTTACCAAAATAGGGGTATTAGGTAAGATAACAATAAGGAAAAGAATAATAAAAAGCATTTTGAGCCGTATCAAACAACATGGAGCGATGCTAATTTCAAATACATAGTTTAGTTGAATATGTTAAAAGGATATAGCAAATGCAAGTTTTAAATTGAAAACTTCGGAAAGTTATCACCCACAACCCATCTACCCTTTTTTAAGTGGAACTGTTCGCAAGCACTAGGCGCGGTTTTCAAGTACAGACAGTATTATGCTTTTCCTGTTATCAACCAAGACAGCAGAGAGGTTATGTGTTTCTTAAGTCTCTAATTTTTAGTTTGTCTTGTGTTAGACTTTTCCTCCTCAGAAACTCATTTTTTTTTTCAGACCCACCACATGCGGTTTACGAATCAGGATTATAGAAATGAAGTGATTTCTAGAATGGAAGCTGATTCATCAAAAAACGTTGGTATGTAATTTTAAGTCTACATTACTTTTGTTTGAAAATATGCAATTTTTGCAGAGGTGGATTTATAAAAATAGAAAAAAAAACCTAATAATATAAACGGTGTCAGAGAACTGGTTTCATTTTAATTACCAGATTGTTTGATCAACAGTATTTAGTTCTTGCAACAACGAATATTAGATGTCTTACCGTACATCCGGAAATTGTGAAGTTCTATGTATTTTTTCACTCTGGATGATGTAAGAGAAGCGATATTTAATTTTTAGAGAAGAAAAACGGACTAACTGTAACTGCAATTACGCTGTTACTGACTCTTAAGAAACGGTCACAAACTCAGTCCAAATTCCCTCTATATACATCAATCTTTGCTCACTGTGTTGCTGTTGTGGACCCTCTATCTCACTCTTTTTCACTTTTTATGTTTAAACAGGAAGCAAACGAAAATTTTGTTTCAATTTTAGTTGACGCTTAAAGTTCATAAGAGTGACACATACGGTACACTACATATTTTGGAACTAAAACCTGAGTTATTGTTTAAAGCAAAACTCACATTTCGCACTTTATTCGAAAAAAGTAATAAATATCCTCATTATAAGGGACGAGGGAAAAATAAGTTAATAATAGTAATGTAATGAAAAATCTTTTTTAATATTCTTGTTTCATTATGTCAAATGACACTAAAAGCAATACCTGAGGGCCGAAAAACATTAAATTGTTGAAAATGTTGACATTTCATGTGTAGCTCAACACATTTTTTTTCTTTTGCAGAAACTGCTGAAGTTGATAATTCGTATCATCGGTCCATGTCCGTGCCTTATTACCAAGTGGAGACAGTGAAAACGCATGAGGAAAATGAGGAACGACCCACGGAAAAAATAAGAGCATGTAAGATAAGACCGGGAAGAGATGGCATATATCAATCAGATGAGGAAACGAGTCCATCACCTATAATAGGTAGAGACGGAAGAAATTGACGCGAACCATATTTGTGTGTTTAGTGACATTTTGGCGATTTGACAAGTTGTATAGCAGACGAAGTAACTATTTTACCATATGAGGTCAAAAATGAGACATTATAGTAAACCATTCTAAATGAATCGTCTGCAAGATTTATTTTCTTTATTTTATTTACTTCAATATAAATCGCAGTAAATAACTTGATTGAACGAATTCAGTTTTTAGCCTACTTTCTCGTTAAAAATAAAAGAAAGACGAAAAAAGTATTAAAAGTAGCTTAATGCATCTAAAAAATATCGCCAAGTCCAAAAAATATCGCCAAGTTAAAAAAAATATCGCCAATTCAAAAAAATATCGTCAAGTTAAAAAAATAAAAAGGTAAAATGAATATCGAAAAATTAAAAATTTGAAAGTATGGTATTGAGATGGGGAATTTGTGTGTCGGTCGGTCGGTCGGTCTGTCGGTTGGTCTGTCTGTCCTCCCCTAATAACTTTTGAATGAACATTCCGATTTGGACAAACTTTTTTTCGTTGGAAAGATCTCGGCGAGTACAGCTCATTCCCATACTTGATTTTTTGATTTGAATAATTTTTGGTTCAACTTTGAACCGTTCAAACAACCTGTCCCGCGATGCTAACTTTTGAGTGAACAATCCAATTTGAACAAACTTTTTTTTGTTCGAAAGATCTTTTCAAGGATACTTCATTCCCGTATCTACATTTTCGATTTGAACAATTTTTCGTTCAACATTGAACCGCTCAATCAAGCTGTCACCCCTAATATCTTTTGAGTGAACAGTCCGATTTAAATAAACTTTTTTTTGTTCGAAGGATCTCAGCAAGGATACTTCATTACCGTATTTAAATTTTCAATTGGAACATTTTTGGTTCAACATTGAACCGTTTAAACAACCTTTCCCCACCTAATAACTTTTGAGTGAACCGTCCGAATGGAATAAACTTTTTTTTTTGTTTGAAAGATCTCGGAGAGGCTTTTCCATATATTCCCATATTTCGCTTTTTGATTTGAACCATTTTTCGTTCAATATTGAACCGTTCAGAAAAAAAATTAACATTAGCTTCTACGGGGAATTTAAGTTAGATGTTGATCCTGAACTTAATGTCGGATTTCCTTCAAACTAACTTTGTAAGAAAATGGTTTTGATAAATAATGTTTGTAAAGTACTTTTCTGAGTAATCTTCTGTGAGGACTCTGATTCCGACTCCGACTCCGCAAACATGGTGGAAATGCAGGCTCAGAAAAAAAATTACTGACTGTGCAGACGATTTTTTGTTTATTTATTCATTTGTTTTATTTTATTTATTTATTATTATTATTATTTTATTTATTTATTTTTTTTTTGGCAGACGATTTTTTTGTAACAAAAATTTTTCATTCACGAGAACATTTTATTCTCTATTTATATTTAACAACTGGCAACAGATTAAAAGTGAAATTCGAGACATTTTATTGACGGACGAGTTTTAAAAATGACAAGCACTACATTTTTATTGCAACCCTAATTTCACAAATTTTCTATTCAAATTAACTATCAGAGACGTTGCAGTCTTAAACCAATGGATGATGTGAGAGGTGAAACAAAGACTCACCCACTTACGTAGACTATGACCTATCTAATGAGACATTTGCCTTGACCGTGTAAAATTAAAATGTTTTTATCTCTTTGGCTAATTTCTTAAATTAGGTGACGTGTTGAATGTAAGCAAGATGACGTATTGAATTTCTAGAACCAATACCACAATTGCGAAACTCATTATTTAGTTTTTCTCTGTGTATTATCCCTTCATGAAAGTGGACGATTCTGAAAAAAGGCGCAGTTAACTGACATCTCTCCGAAGTTAGACTTTTTAAATTATTTTTGTATTCTCTTTTCAGTAAACTCATACAGCGATCAGTCTTCGAAATTCCCAAAAAAATTAATCTGATCACCAAAGAATAAAGGGATGTATGTAACAAAAAATAAATATTGCAGATAACTGAAATGACGGGAGAAACACGATTTTCCTTTCTTGCAAAGAATGCTTGTGGCAACACTAGCAGATGCTATCCAAAGTTGATTCGAAAAAAATATTAAATTTCCCGTGTGATTTGAGCTTTACATTTGTTTTACTCAAAGCCATCCTTTTATCACTTACATTCTTTGCTTTTTACTGTGCTAATTTTCCTTGGTCACTTAGCATAGTCTTGGCATACGTTTTCCTCTTAAATTGAAGGGCTTGGGAGATGAAGGGGTTAAGTGACAAAACAGAAATTACGAGTAATTAAAGTTCAAGGTTTTACTGTTGTAGTTGCAACTTTTTTGTTTTTTGGTTTTGTCATTTGGTGTGCGTATGAAATTGGCCTATTGACATCTATTATTCAACCGCGACGAGATGGCCGGTGTCATGTGTCAATCAAATGAGAAAACGAGTCTATTCCTTAAAATAGGTAGAGAAGGAAGAAACTCCACTGTGCCATATTTGCAAGTTTAGCGACATTTTGGCGAAGTGATAAGTTTTATGAAATATTAAATAATTCTTCGAGCCACACCTGCATTTGGCGAGGAAGTGAAAACAAGTCTTTGCTTTTCTTTGCCTTATGTTACCATTTTGTTTTTAAATTTAAATGAACAGTTGGAGGCACTGCAGTCAATGGCCAATGGCTGCGGAAAGATATAAAACCAAGACCCACCTACTTTCTTGTATCCAATGAGAAATCTTTCTCGATTGTGCAAAAATTAAAATAGTTTCCTCTTTGGCTAATTTCTCAAATTGGGAGACCAATTAAAGGTAAGCAAGGTGACGTATTCAAGCTTTATAACCAATGCCGCAATTGTGAATCCCATTCCTCAATTTTCATCTGCGTATCACCCCTTCCTAAAAATGGACAATCCTGAAAAAAGGAGGAGTCATAGGCCATCTCTGCGAAGTTGAATAATACTGTTTGATGCTCCAAGTTTTATTTACTTACCTGTGTTCATTGCCTACCATTGTAGAGAGTGTTCATTTTTTAAAATGTAACTTAGCCCCTTCCTCCTATCCAAGCCCTTCAATTGTTTGAGTCGAATTTTTCTTGAACGTCAGATAGGGTGAAGCAATGCAGTTTTTATGACTATCCGCAAAGTTTTTCTGTTTTTTTTCCTCACAGGGCCTGGATATAAACTTCCTCCCAAGGTAACCCCCGAAGACGCCTCAGAAAACGTCTGCCTGAGCAACAGCCAGAAGGAGCTGATGGAGATAATGGCCGCCTTCAAGCGCGGCGAGAAGACCATGTCGCAGGCCGAGCAGCTCTACGACTCCTGGAAGAAGAGGTACACCGACGCGCGCTCCGAAGCAAGGGAACTCAACCTGAAGAGCCTCCAGATTGAGTACAAGAACAGAAAGGCTGCTTTTAAGTATTTCCCAATCATTAAGAGCAAGAAGAAGCATTCCAAACAAATGGTGAGTTGAGATCAGAACTTGAGAGTTGGGTTATACCGATCAGTGAATGAACACTTAAGCGAAATTTCGTTTTCAAAAATTAATAGCATCGTTAAAAATTGTAGCATTTGTCACGTGACAGTAAAACCACTTTAGGTGATATATGTAATTATTTTTAAAAAATATTGCGCTAATTTTTATGGTTCTGGATCAGGTTTTTTGGGGGTAGAAAGGAGGAAAAGTGCCTTGACCCAGTGAATCAACACCCCAAACAAAACACAAACACAGCATTTTCTAGCCATTGTCTTTTTAGAAATGTGTAGAATGACGTGCCTACTGCTGATTCATCTAAGAAAAATGGTTTAAAAACTTATTTTTTAAAGAAAATTACGAAGTGTTCATTCACTGGTCTGTATACCCTATACATTGCAAAAAAACAGCTGTTGTTTTTACAGTAGTAAAATACTGGCAGCAAAGGTTCCAGTTTAAAACTAAAATGCACAGTAATAAACTGTGAAACTAACTATTTTACAGTTTATCACTGTAAAACTAGCAATTTTAAAGTCTATTGCTGTAAAATTAGCAATATTACCGTAAAATTAGCTGTATCATACTATAAAAACAACAGTATAATACTGGGAGCAGAGGTTCCGGTTTAAAAGTGGAAAGTGCACAGCAATAAACTGTGCTGCTTTAATATTTTCCATATAAAACCTGGTATATATTTTGGCGCATAGTGAAAAAAAAATAGATTCATAGAATCGTATTACTTATAAAATTGTAATTACGTATTTCAACTCTCTGATTCATCTCGTCGTATAGTACGGTATTTATTCACAAATATGAAAATTCACAATAATTTATCTCATTATTGTAGGATAATGAATCCGAAAAGGTGAAGATTGTGCAAAATTCTGAACAATTAGATACAATTTCAAAAACTTTGTGCAAAATTAGTAAGTATATTTTTATTGTTACTGTCAAGGAAAAAAAACAGCGCATTCCATATGCAAGATTTATTTCGAGTTTTTATAACTAGATTATAATACTATCAAATAAATATCCATCATTTTTTTTAAAGATTACCATTTTAATGTATACGTTTAGGTACATTCCTCGTGTTTGGGATTGCTGAAGCTAAGGCCACTACATAGCAGCTCTAGCTGAAGTTGAAGCGACGTATTGCGTAAACTTAATCAGTTGGAGGTTCTGAATAAGCATCGAGCTCGTCAGTTGATATTTCGCAACTCTAGAATTTGAGTTTTTTGTGTGATTCAACTCCTGAGTTGAACCATTTATTTCATAAGCCAGTCAAGTAACAAGCTCTAAAAGTTCAGAAAAGTATTTTTGTTACCACATTAAAATTATTCAACAAGATAAACAATTTTAAACTGAAATTGAGCTTAATTAAATATATTTTGAATTAGGTATATTTTAGCTTTAAGTAAAGGTAATCCTTCACTTTTAATGGTGCTTTTGAAATGGTCCTTTCGTTCGATTTACTGCCTGATGTAGTATTTTTTGAGGTTCCTTATAACTCTTATGAAGTTTCTAATTCAGTTGATTCTTTATAGGTAGTATTACTGAAGCTAATGATGCCTTGAAAAATGTAGGCTCTAATGTCAAGGAATGTTTAAAAAGACGGAAAGTAAGTGATTTTGTGCAGAAAATCTCTTTTGAATATTGTCCGTAAATGAGTCTCCGATGCATTCTTTAAGCTTCCTACGACGCATAGTGTGGCATACTGATCAAAAATCCACCAAACTCGCGTATTTTGAGATAGCATCTTTTATTAAGGCTCAAAATGCGCAAATAGGGCAAAATTCTGCTTCTATGTTGTACTATTTGTACAATTTTGAATTTTTTAACCCCTTAAATCCAGCAGAGCTCTAAATGGATCCAAGTCGCGATTTCGAAACCGAAAAAATGTGACCGTATTTTTTACCGGATATGTGGATCAATGCCGAGTAAAAATCGAGGAATCGGACGATAAAACACAACTTTCAGTTGCTGCAGTACCAATATAAATGCTTTTTTTTTATGTTTTAGTCATTAAAAAAAAAAAAAAAAACACAATTTTCCGCTGGAAAACTGGATTTTCACGGCCTTTATACATTTCCTGAGCAAAGAAGAAATAGTTTAAATCTAACCAACAATTTTCAATTCATTTTCAAAAGTTCAAAGCACTAAAACCCCCCTACAGCAAAAAAAAGGAGCTCAAAATCCGAATTTAAGCTCTGTCTAGATTCTATCATTTTAATCGAGAAAGCATCTGCCCAGACTTATTCTAGCGAAAAATGGTAGAATCAAAGGTTCCTTTCACGTTTGATATTTAGCGTTTCTTTAATGCAGAAATCCAGGGGCCAGGACAAGTTCTCCCCTCCTCCGACTCCGGAAGCACCAAGAGTGCCAGCACCCAACAGGTACAATCCCGAGGCAAGCTGGGGCAGGAAGAACAGACTCTCTGATTCAAGCGTTCCAAAGCCAGACCCCCCACCCAAGCCCAAGCATTTACTTCGAACCATCGGAATCACTTTCGAGGAGAATATTGCAGCCGAACATTCTGAAGAAGACAATGAAGGTAATTAAGGAGCTGATCGTCGGGCTGTGTTATTACCTACTTGTATGTTACCCCCTTTTTATTTAAGCCTTCGAAAAAGTGCGGTTTCAGAGAGGGGTCATGGAGGTCATAATCTTTAAACAACCAAAATATAACTTGAAGTTTTATTTTTGGGAGATATACAGTAAACTCAATACAGTGGCTTTTAAAAAGAATGTGGAAAAGATTGAACAAAATAAAACTTATTTGATTTCAAATTTATCATACATTAAATAATTCTTGTTCAGAAGATTTGAGACCATTGTAAAGACCACTATGAAGGCGTTGTACGAGCACTAGTATAAAAAATATCAGAAGTACATGAGTAATGTGAAATTAAAAGAAATGCATTGCATTCTGTTTATTTTTTTTTTTCTTCTTAGTTCAACGACCGCACTCGCCGGACTACATCACCCCTGACAAACCCGCGAGGACACGACGCAAAATATCTCGAGCAAGATCGAGGAATTCGTCCGCAGCGAGTTCCAAGGACACGTCTCCCGCACCTCAAACGGTCGAACCCAGGAGAAGGCACGGCGAGAGGAAGATCTCCAAACAAAAAGACCACATCAAGAAGGAGAACAAGAAAGTTGACAAGAAAGAGGAGTCGATGTTTTATATCTCACCTAAGAAATGGAGTTCTGCTTCCGACGTCAGGGATGGGAAACCTCCGAACATTCCCGTGTACCTCGAGCTCTTGAACTCCAAACGTAACGCACAGCCTCTCAAAGAATCTGATAAGGAATCTGATGAAGAATCGAGCTGAGCACATACAGAGCGATTGCATCTATTCATATGCTTCAGCATTTGCTATTGAGGTAAAATAACTCCTGTGCTTCGTTCACGGGAAATATAGACTAGATGTTAACAAAGAAATGCACCATTTGGCGATGTCAACCATTTGTTTGGATTGGACAAGAATAAACGGGTACCAATCAGATGGTGAATATGAATCTTATTGTTTAACTTTTTAAATTTCAAAGAAAATCACCTAAAGTATCATAGCGACAAACCTTCTGGAAACCTGTTTGTCTTTCGGCATATCTTTTCCGTAAACAGTGTAGTATAAATTTGGAAGACATAGGCTTGGTAAGTACGCGTAGTGTCCACGCATTTTTTAGACTCTTTCAACATTTTACTGCCCTATTTTGAGCTTTCGACCGAAAGCTGAATCAGCAAGTTTTCTCAACTGCAGTTTCTAATTATGGCTTTTAATTAATCATGCACCCCATTACCTTGTATAATCAATCTTAAGTAGAAATGTTAAACAATAAAAGCAGAAGGTTCCTTTTATTCCCTCTTAAAGGTTCAAATTAGTTCTTTTCTTAAATGTGCTGATTCAGTTCACATTCGAATCAAGAATGCTAGGAAGAAGATCTCAGTTAGTCAAGGAGAGTCAGAAACAAGCTGTTATTTCTTTGTGTGTTGTGGATCCACATTACTTATTCTTTCCCTTTTGAGCACCAAACAGAAAACTCTTAACTGTTTTTAAGTAGTTCTGAAGATGATTTAAAAGGAATTTCTTCAAGGCTGAGATTTATTCCGTCACATCTATTATCGATCTTGCAATGACGATGTTTTCTTGATCAATAGTACCTAAAAATCAATATGACCATGCAAGGAACCAACGACAACAAGGGAAAAAGACATTATAAAGACTCTTTTAGTTGTTGTTCACGAACCATTCCATATTTAAAGACATGAACTTAGTGATAAAAAAATCGTGTCTTTAGATCCCATCTGTCGATACTAATATAGCATTTGACTGATGTACTGTAGCGCAAATGAGATCACAGTAAAGCTATACGTTAAGTTTTTGAACCAATATTAATTATTAAATATAATTGTTCAGCTGATTTCTTTAAAAAAAACAGTAGTTGCGATACTGAAAAGCTCAAATTACTTTTTCGACACTTTTGGCTCTAGAACTATTTTTTTGATATCTAAAAGCAAATTAATATTACTAAAGTTAGAAAGCTGTCTACATAATAAAGGTGAATTATAAAAAAAAAAAAAAATCTCGGTAAATAAGTTCAGTTAGTAGAGAACTAACTAAAAAAGAATATCAGCTGTCGTCCTCATCAACGTTAACCGTAAAATTACCTCACCAATAAAATTGGCCGTCCCGTTGTATCCGTTCTGCTTAGCAAATATTATGTGGTTCGTAATTTCTGACTTTCCCATTAAACTAAAAGGTTTCTATAACAGAAATTCTTCAAATAGTTTTTAATGATCTTTTTAACCACAATTGATCATAAATATCGTTACTTTTATGCCTGTAATTTCCGTTCATTAATTATTTTATCCTAAAAGGTAAAGAAATAAGAGTTCAATAGTTACTATTATCATTCATTACGTTAAAGCAAAGTCTTTTTTTTTAGTTAAGTCATTTTTGTGAAATCTTGTTGCTATTTGATTGCACATTTATTATACGAGAACTATTTTTTGAGGTAAATATCGTTTGCAAAACGTTCCTCGTTGGCTAATTTCTACACTTTTTTCGAACTGTCGCTCATCAGAAGCAATGTCCCTTGTTTAAACCATATTTGTGTGTATGGAAACATGCCAATTTATGGGGAACGCATACTCCATAAAACGCCACATATAAATTTTATTATAGTTAAGTTAGTTAGATTTTTTTGTAATTGAGGTCGAGTTGTTACTTCAACATCATAGATATATTTTGTAAATCCTTTAAATCCTAACAAATTAAAGTACATATCCTACAATTTTGTATTATTTATTTATATAAAAACATCTGAAACAGTACTGAAAGTTATAAACTTTTTTTATACTGTCTGAAATTTTATTACACTATCTTTCTCAAATCTGCGCATGCCTCAAGTCTTTTCTGATTTTTCCAAAGTAGAGGGAAATGCAAAGTAACATTCAACCAGGAAGTAAGAAGAGAATAAAAATTGAAAGCCTCAGAATGTCTTCCTGCTTACCTCATCACTCCTTTTCCAAACAGAAGCGTTCGGTGCTGCCAGGCGCAGAGTTCGAGAACGAACAGAAAAGCCATGTATATAGAAATTTTAAACCGTTTGAATACATATGTCCAATTCCTGTGAAATGTAAAACACCCCACGACGCATGTTAAGGGCTAAAAACAGTATATTTTATTCTTTATTCAGCATGCCAATCAGCTTCTACATACATGCGGACACATACCATGCGCCTCCGCTCAAGCACAGGAAAGATAGGACCAGGGGTGCCTATCCCCCCAAGCTCAATGGCACAAATCCCCCCCCCCCCCCAATTTTTCACAACCCTCTTGTGCTTTTTATTTTTACTTTTACCTCTCTTTTTTTTAAATATTATTTTTTTAATATTTTATTTATTTTTTAAATATTATTTATTCTTTTAAATATTATTTATTTATTTATTATTTATTTTCTAAAAGTACTAATTATGCGTAGAACAGAATCTCTTTTTTTCTCATCCAGACATTCCAAGCACACTCACACACAAAATAAATAAATAAATAATAATAATAAAGAAATGAAAGAACTAATTTAAATTAAAAATATTAATAAATGAATAATATTTATTAAAAAAATCAATAAATAATTTAAATAAATAAGAAAATAAATAAATTAGTTTTAAAAAATCCCCCCTCAAAAATTTTGATGGCGCAACTTGCGCCATAATCCCCCCTGGATAGGACATAAATTATAGTATGGAGAAGGAAGTTAAACCAGGGGCAAGGGTGGGAATCTAACCCGCTGCCTCCGGTTATAAGAATCGCGCACAACTCTGCCATGCTAAGAACAAAATTGGTATCTGCAGTCGAGCTCAAACTGAGATAAAGCTCTTTAAAGTTTTGCGTCACCATGTGTTTGATTCAGATGATATTTTTTCAGAATTTTTTTAAAAAACATTTTTCGTTCTCAAATGACCGTACAATATTGTATTCAGGTAAAATGGGTCCCAAAGATACACCTGGTGGTTATAACTCAATTTTATTAAAAAGTGTAGATACCACTTTTGTGTTTAGCACGGCAGAACGGACCCTATTCATGTGACGTCATTGCGGGTATTGACCGAGACTAGTAGACGAAATTCGGGTTCTCTGGTGTCTATTTATTGGTAGAAATTGGATGTAAATACCCGCAAAAATGAACCGTTGCCACGCCGTAAATAGGGTCCACTGCACTGCGCCACCAAGGCTCCGAAAACAGTATCAACTTTAAAATTTGGAATGGCAACTGCACTGCTGATTCCCAGTGTCCATTGCGAACATTTTAATTCAGCAAAGGGGGGCCACGTGGGCCTAGAGGTAGAGTATTCTCCTCGTAAGCAAGTGGACGCGGGTTCGAATCCCGCCCTGCCCATGGATGTTATTTCATCCTCCCTGTGCCGTAAATCTGTCGTGTGCTTGTCAGGAGGCAAAGCGCCATAGCACGCAGTACTCTCGTATGTTGAAGCTGATCGCTTCTTGAAAAAAAAAAAAAAAAAAATCAGCAAAGTATTCTACATGTAGTTGCTTGAATGTGTGCTAAAAAAGAATATATTCTGAATGTGTTCCGGCGTAAAGGACGTATTTCAGAAGTGTATCTAATGTGTGTTTCTTGAGATATTTGTTGAAATTAAATTTGGAAACAGATTTAAGAAGACTTTGTCGTCAAAAGGAAACACTTCGACGACATATTGATAGCAGACTTAACATGGGAAAGTTTTGAGTCCGTCTTTTATAACGATGATGGCTCTTAAATGGACGATTGGACAAGGCCGCCGCTACCATAGATGGGGCCCGGTACCAATTTTAATGCCGGGCTCCCCATGCACCCCCCTCCAATTGCATATTTTTATGCCGTCGTTTCCAGCACATTTGCAATTATGTATAAAAAAAAAAAAATTCGGAAAATTTTTTTTTTTAGTTACGAAAGTAACACGAAACGACAAGTTTGAAAACAGAAAAACACAATTTTTGACGTTTGGTTCGACAAACCTCAAAATTAATAGTTTGAAATCGCATTCACATGTAATATTGCATTGTTTAGTTGCTTATAACTGAATCTTTAAATTTTAATGTAAATTTAAAAACTATAATTCGAATTTTTGGTAAAAATATATTTTTAAATACAGTATCTGGATACAGAAAAAGTTGAACAACTTTTCATGTCTGAGATAAGTGTCTCCGGGCTACTTGATTCTTGCTCTTAAAGTGCAAGAGAGATATGTCAATGACAGTTTAGACTTGGTTTTAGATTTGACGAGTTTCTGTAGGCTTTTGGAAAGCGGTGTATTTTCCTTTGCGCAAGAGTGTTTCATTCATTCGTGTTTGTACAAGCAATTGTTTCATATTGAGAATCGGCAATGGAAAGTGAGATTTTTTTTAACAGCTTTTTTTTTTGATGAAATTATTGACACTATTACTGGAAAAACATGTTCATAACCTTACGGGCCCCCCAAAGCTCCGGGCCCCGGTACTAGAGGTCCAGTATCCCCCCTCAAACGGCGGCCCTGCGATTGGATGAATGCGTTTAACGTTGGATTACTGCTATATACATCTGGCTAGTGGCGATGGTCTGAGATAGTCATACGAATCGTTTGTGGACATGCCATCATGGTTTTACTGCTCAACAGGAGGAAGGGGGATGGATTTCCTTCTTTTGATAGCCCAACGATTAGCACTCCGATCCACGAAATACAGCACTTGATTGTGGCAAAGTTAAACGAAGATGTTCACAACCTAGCTCCTTTGCTAACCTGTCGAAAAGCATGATCCTTCCAAGTAGTGGCCGATGTCAATAATGCTTGACTTCCGATATGCAAATGGTAACCCCCTCTTGGGTGTCACTCACTAATTCGTTATAGGGACTCGTGAAAGAATCCTTGACCGTAACCAGTTTGGATTTTAAGATCATCGTCATTTTGGTAAGTTGAACTTTTTAATGTTTTTCTTACCTGTATATGGATGGTGTTATGCAAAAAGGAGTTAACCCACAAAACATAAAAAAATGAGTTATCCAACTGTGATGGTAAAATATGTTGCTTTCTACATTAAGCAAAAATATTTAAGCCCTATCAGTATTTTATGGTAACATATCATTGGTATATTGATATAGAGCTCCATGCTTTTTGCCAGAGTTTGCTGACTTTAAAGCCCACAATCTCAAAATCAGGTTTTTGTGGGTTAACTCCTTTTTGCATAACACCATCCATATAATGTGATCTCTCAGTAACTAACCATAGCGAGTAGTTGACCATTCTAAAACAGAAATGTAAAAAAAAAAAAGTTGATGTATTCTTTATCTGATTGTTAGAACAAATTTCTAGCATCCCATGAAATGCTATGTTATGATTAATAGTTGCAACTAAAGTTTTGATTGGAGGTTAAGTCAGAACACTTTCAGAGGTATTTAGAAAGTTTGAGGAATGTCATTTTCAGAACTAGTGAGAGTTGCTATGAAATGAAATGTTTAATCGTATTTCATGAGATTAAATTCAATTCATTGTTTACTCATTGTGATAGATCAGGGGTGGCCAACCCGCGGCACGCGTGCCACCAGGTGCACGGCAGAGCAGTATCAGTGGCACGCGAAGACTTTTTGAAAAAATTCCAAAATTAAGGGGAAAATGTCGATCTCAAAAATATTGATAAAAACTAAAACGATTGAACTGATTGATATAATGATATTATGATGATTAAGTGTTAGGAGACTGGCTTAAAAATTGTCAACTACAATATTGCTAAGTTCTTAGCGTTATTAGCTTCGGACAGCCAACGAAAGCTGTGACGCTACAGACAATGCTTTGTAAGCATATTTGTGCTTGACATGAATGAAACTTTCGATGCTGCAGAATGGATTCTTGATCTATAATAGTTTCAGCTACGGGTGATGAAATTTTTTAAAAAACTAAACTCTACAAGTAAAATTAAGAAACCAGATCGGACAAAATTCGGTATGGTTGCACAAATGAAGATCCTTAAATTATTTTTGTTACATTACTTAAAAATAATAAGGGAAAAAAGCTTCAAATGTATCATCGAATTATTTATCACAAACTCTTTGCCAAAGAATGAGACTTTTTCTCTGCTGATGACACTGTAGAGTTCACTGTATTAACAAACTACGAATTAGAGCTCTGGATGTTTTGTGAACTTTTCCCAGGAGAAAGAGGAGAGCATGACAAGTTAATCCTTCATTGAAATGTGCATTAGCTGCCCAAAGGAAAAATAGCCATAAGATTTTAGAATTTTAGCGAGTGTATTTTTTAAAATGTCTAGAAGGAAAGCAATGAAAATTTGCTACTTAGGAATAAAGAATAGCAAATGAATTTAGTTGTGTCATCTTTTATTATCCGGGTTTAAGTAAATTAAATTTAAAATAGTTCAGAAGAAGTTTCCTAAACCACTATAGGCCATCTGACATTTGTTTGTGATGAAACTTCAGTTTCTTTGGAGAAAAAAGAATAAAACATGAAATTTAATACTGAAAGTATCAACCCAAATTTAATAATTTTCCAATGATATATGGAGAAAATTTTACATCTATTTTAAGAAATGTTAGGTTTGATGATTTTCAGGATCATAAAAAAATGCTGATCTTTTCAAATTCTTCATCTATTTCTCTGCAAGACACTAGGGTCACCTGGGGTAATTCCTGGTCAAAAAGCATTAACATCCAATTATCACAAAATCTATCTAAGTTAGCGTTACAAATTTTGGTATGAAGGAAGCACATTGGGATGTCCATCGAATAAAATATTCATGCTATCACCAATACATAATGAACTTGAATAATTGTCGTTAATTAGTGACCAGGAATTACCCCAGAGATGGGGTAATTCCTGGCCACTTACGGGGCAATTATTGGTCACTCACATGATTGATGCAAATACATACATTTTGTAAGCACATTAATAATACAAGTTATTAAACTAATTAGATAAAGAATTTATTTATATATATAGCTAATTAAACACTGTATTTAGTTTTTTTAAGGAAGAATGCAAATTTTTTCAACATAATATATTTACTTAATAAAACTTAGCCAAAATACTTTTTGTACACTTTGTATGCAACAGCTACAGCTTTTATATCTGTTGTGAATGAATCTTCATCTACCAAATAAATAGGTCCATAAAAAATATGGTGCACATGCACCATACACACTGAGCACATGCTTCTGTCTGTTATGAATATGTTAAGGTGAACAGTTAAGTGAACAGTACAATGCAGTTACAGTTAAGCATTTCTCTTAGTATAATTAAGAGTAATTATTAAAATTTATGAAATAATTGGATGAAATTTAACAAAGAAAAATTCAGTATATTGTATACTTATCATTAACAGATATGAATGTTACATTGCGGTTACAGTTAACTTTGCAGTTAAGGCTCACAGAGTTACTTATAGTTTAAATCAATGAAATATGTCAATAATTGGCGAAATAATAATTCATAAATATTAAAAAAAGGACTGACCAGGAATTACCCCAATGACCAAGAATTACCCCAGTAACCAGGGGCATTATTTGGAGCCTTCCTGCAAATTATTCAAAACAATAATGGTAAATTCAAAACTATTTTTCAGTAACTGACATAGTACCTAATTCAACCAAAAAGAGAAAAAAGAAAAATATTCAGAAGTTTGAGTTTGATCACGATCTTTGTATGAATGTATCAAAACTAAGGCCAATCTTGTTTTACGAAATTTAACAAGCCATTTTAAAAAGAATTTTTTTTTCAAACTAAGTACACAGTCAACTCATAATTAAGTAATGAATTGCAATGAAGATAGTTCAGAGTACCTCTGTGATTTTTTTCATTTTGCTGAAGGATTATTAAGACATAAAAAGGACTGTGACCAGGAATTACCCCAGAAACTTGCTGACCAGGAATTGCCCCGGGTGACCCTACTTGCTACCCTTCTGAAATTCAATTCAGAATTACTGACCTTTTGCATTGGTAATCAAATAGAAAGTCATCCACGTCATATAGAAATTTGGAAATTTGTACCAACATTTTTTTTTCATATTTACACACTTTAACCGTCTGATGCTGTTGCATATTTGGTTCAAAATACGCTTTTAAACAAATATTTTTTGTTATGAATGTTGAAAAATCTAAATACCGTTGATTATTAATATTGATAGCACTTAAAACACTTAAACTTCTTAGGATTCTCGAAAACTAATCCTAACATTAAAGACTTGGCAAAAAAGATACAAACTCATAAACCACATTAAGTACAGACTGTTTAATTTTTAGAATAGAATGCTTGATGTTATTTGCTTCTTTTTTAAGCATAAGCCAACTGACAGAACTTATAAACGTGTTTATTAACGATAAGTCTTAAGTTCGGACTTGTTTTGTCTTTATTATCATTTCGATTTCAATTGTTCATATTTACGAGAAAAAATGTTTCATTTCAGTAAGAATTACATAGTCAGTCAACCTAAAATCTATTTTTAACTTTTTAAAAATATTCAGTTTGTTGAAAAAATACAATGTGGCACGCTGAGCTTTTTCTCTCCGGATAGTGGCACTCTCCCTAAAAAGGTTGGCCACCCCTGTGATAGATCATCAATGTTTGTTTTAGATACATAGAAAAAAAATCATTTAATAACTAATCATTTATGCTGGGGTTAAGTTGTTGTCAACTAGGTGACTATTAATTGACCAAAACGGTCAATTAATGAAATTATGTTGGCTTTAAAACTTTTTTTTTTGTTCTCCAAACCGATGCGGTTTTCAACATTTTTGCTTAACAACTGAATTATAGTAGAACGTTTGTTCAGAAGAAAAAGTATTGCAGGTTATCGACATATCTCTACAGCTTAAATATGATTTTTTTCTACAATAACATTCACTGCAGCTTTTATTCTCCAAATTGTTTTAAATTAAAAATTAATATCAACAATATGATATTTGAATGAAAAATTCTTCCATGGAATTATAATGCAGATATTCCGGCCAAAACTAGTTTATTTTTTGCTTAAGTTTAAAACTATACATTTTGTTGCTGTTTTAGGGATCATATATTAATACTAAAAATGATTTAGAGAACCTTATGTAAGTTATGATTTATGTAACAAAAACATGCAGTAGTTTTCTCACTCCAATCTAACAATTTCCTCAGGGTCAAGCCTTATAATAAATCACGAAGCATTAGTTGTTGCATTTGAAAAGGTTGTAAGAGTGGGTCACTTGCAAATGCATTTTTTTAACGAGTTGTTTCTTTTATTGGTTAATTTGGGCAATGTTTATTAATAATTGGGGTTTCCGTATCATACCGGAATTAATAAATAAGAATTAGTAATAAAAATGTATATGATTTAGCATTATTAAAAAAAGACTTTTTGATGTATTTGAAAAAAAAAAATACTGATATAATACAAGATACTATAAAGTCTCGTACTGATAAAGAAAATATTAGTTGTAGCAATATGGCAAATGAAACTTGTTAATAAATGGTTACGTTTGGAGCTTGCTGTAGAAAGCCGGCTTCTAGCACTAATCAATTTTAATATGCTGTACTAAACTATTAAGGCTCGACCAATGCATCGGGCCGATGGTTGAAAATTTTATAAATCGGCATGAGCATCCTCGTCCAATGCTAACTTGTAGAAAACATTTAAATGCCGATGGATTTTTGGAGAAAATAATCCTATGTTTTCTTAAGGGGGAATTCTACATTCTCTATTTGCTACTTCATAATTAATAGTACTTGGCCCGAAATTGGACAGCCACGGGACTATTCTTTGTTTTGGAATTTTAAGAACTTCGGGCAGATACAGAAATGTTCGCAACACAGCAGAAACTTTTAGAACGATTGTTTTGATGAGAAATTTAAGAATTACAGTAAAACCTCCGAATAACGGACAGTCACGAAACCGGAAGTTTCATCTGTTATTGCGAGATGTGTCCAACAATAGGGAGGACTGCTTTTTGAGGATTCTGCAAATTCATTTAAGGCAAAATTATGATATTAAATATGTACCATTGCCGTCATGCACTAAGATACTTATAATTGGGCATTATTTACTATGTCTCGCTTTAACTCATCTCATTTTATCTTTGCAACTTTTAAAAGCTAGAATGCCTTTTCATTACAATCCTTTAAATCTTCTCCCCCCCCCCCTTATTGAACCTTATCTTTCCATTAGAAGCATATTTCGGCGGCCCACTCATTTTCCTCCACTTTTTTGTGGTTTTTTCATTAAAAAATTAGGATTGTAAGTATGTCGACGGCCCTGTCATTTTTCCCCATTCATTTTTATTTAAACTATAGTTTGCATTGGTTTCTACAATATACCGAACAATTTTTTTTATCTTAAAAATGTCTAAAACGCACATTTCAGCAGTCATTTAAAAAAGTTTTTTCATCGATCATTGGCATCGGTGTCCGATGCTAACTTGAAGAAACTATCGGGATCGGCCCATGAGCAAAAATTTGCCTTCGGTCGAGCCCTACAAACTATCAATAGTAATCCATCTACTTACCGTAAAACGGGGTGATTCGGAACAAAACTTCCTGACCATACAAAAAAATTCCTCATAAATATAATGTCGAATATTTTTTGCAGATAATTTTTTTCTTAGAAAGGTAATATTATAAGAAGTAGGAAAAAAACTGTCATTCTGACAACACTATTTGGCTTATGAGCAAGGCTGCAAGATGAACGCTAAAAAGCTTCAAGTTTTCATTGTCTGCAAAACTTTGTATGTAAGTACAGACCTTTATATTCCAAATCTAAGAAGAGTACTTTTTAATTATGCATTTATCTGAGCAACAGAGTATTCCATTCGTATATTTGTTTAGTTATGAGGCCTGGTAAAGCGGCTTTGTCCTCAAGTGTACTCTTGTAAGCGGCCTCTATTAGTCCAAAACCACATTAGAACAGACAACATTTTTTGATTAGGTCGTAAAAACGAAAATTCTTTATAATGTCATAAGATATGGATTTACGGGGTGAACAGAAACTCTTTGATCTGTTGTTTCAATTCAAACCTATTCAAAGGAAACTGTTTGAAAAATCAACATTCTAACCCCAATTCTTCTAGTCAAGACAGGGACAAGGATTTATAATAGTTTACTTATTCTGGTGAGCAACTAGATCTTAGAATGAAAGAAAGTTTCAGATTAAAAAACATTTTTGTCTCTCGAGACTTCATTTTCGTTAAAGTACAAGGAGCAAAAGTCATACAGACTCTATTTAGCAAAAGTCCAGTACACAGACAACGATAAGTAGTTGGGAAAATCTTACAGGACTATCTCCGAAACCCAGAGATTTCAAGGAACTAAAGAAAAGGCAGCGTTCATCTCATGAGTTGTTATGAAAAATTTTAAGCCAAGCTACTATTGCTAGTTTTAAGAACACGATCATTTTTGGGACGACATAAGTGACTCTAATTTATATTAAATCTATGTTTTTCATTTCATAACATTTTCTTAAAATTAATTTAAATTTTTCATAAGTTCAAAATTATTTTCGAATTTTGTCAAATCATACTTTTGTTGGTATGTAAAATAAACTTTTATTTGACAGTAACTATCTGTTCTTATTCTCCTACATCAATATTACTAATATTTGTGAGATATATTAAATTGAAAAAAAAATAACATGTGTTCCGATTGACTCCTATCAGCGGGGTGAATGGGAACACCTCTAAATCACTATATATAATATACATATAAATAATAATTGTTCAACATGGTTTTGTCTTTGCTTGGAATATCAAAAGCGAAGCAAGACCGAAGTTTCTACCCAAAAGTTAAGATAAAAAAAAATCTTTTAACTACTTTTTTTTTTACATTCAAAGCTGAAAAGTGTACCGATTCACTCCATTTTACAGAAATGATAATTTGTCAATTTTTGGACCCTTATGTGTATGTAAAGAGAAAGAAGACAACACACCGGATTTTACATAGTTTATTTTTCCCACTAATCAGCAGGAAAATGGAACACATTTTTTGTTTCATTGACACAGAACAAAGACGTCACATTTATCAACACTGGGATTGTAGGAGCTCCACTTTCAACACACTGTTAAATAATTCATCAATTCATCCTCTTTTTTTTTTCATCATTTTAAAAAACAACACTTTCATCGTTAGTTAATAATATTTTGTTTTCATATTTTACACATCACAACATTTTTTAATTTATTTGCAGAAACTTTATACAGCGAAAAATAATGAAAAAAGCATACAACTCGACAACACAACATGCGTTGAAATCGTACAAACGTTTGTGCGACACAACAAGCGCGAAAGAAAATCGCTCACTGCACAGATAAAAGCGCGTTCAAACTTGACTTGTCCTCAAACGATGAACTCGTTTTTCCCGTAGCCTTTCAATAGCACGAACAATTCGTAGATAAATAAAACCGCCTTTTTTTTTGCAATCACAACTCTTCAAATTGGTATTAATATGTAGTTGGTTGTATAAAGCCGCAAGAACATTTCGTCCCACACCTAAGCGCCGACTTTTTCAAATTTGTAATCATTACCAAGTAATGATACATCGTATGACATCGTTCCTGCCCATTCATTTTTAGTAAATATTCTCCCAATTTATATTAAAATGATTTTTTTTCGCGATTTTTCAAACATTTTTATGGGAGAGGTAGGTTAACGATACACTGCATGATTTTTTGTTCTTTGAAGATGTATATATGTTTTTCAATGTAATAAGAAAATATGGAAAAATATTTTTCAAAAATTAATTTTGAGGATAGTTGGTGAATCCTTGCTTATTATGCTTGAGTTGCCTTATGACCACATTTTTCTGGTCATAAGGAAAAATAGCTCATGTATCCAATTGGCAATGCGATGCAGTGTAGGGTTAACGCACTATTTGCGTAGCCTTTTTTAAAAGTCATGCTTTTGAAGTTATAAGCAAAGCCACTTTTTATTTCATGAAAGTAAGAAAATATTAACAACAGGGCTAAACTAACATTTCCAGAGTATGGCCCCTTTTAAAAGGGAGGTAGGGTACGTGGCGTACTGTTCCCAACAGTCGGCGCCTATGGTCCCACAAATGAAGATTGATCGTTATCCATTGACGAGTGTTTTCAGCAAAAATTATTAAATGAAATGAAAGAAATGTGATAAGATTTACAACAGATGACAACGCGAGCCGGCACCCAAAATGCTTCCAAACAGAAAAAAAACTTCATTCTAAATTTCAGTTTTTTATTTTTCATTTGTAGGCCAAATCGTGTTAATTACTAATATCATACAAGATACAAATCTGTTCGATTGAGGAAAAAAAAAAACGTTAACGGAACTGTTAGTATTCGAAGCTTACGTTACAAGCATGACAATTATTTGGAAAACTTGATAGCAGGAAGTGGATTCCTTAATTTATTCTATAATTTTGAAACTGAACAAAAAACCTTAACGAATTACGCACTTGAAATCAAAAGATTAACGGATGAAGCATTTCGGGTTAAAAATACCAATAATAAATTGAAATTTTAGCATAAAATGAATGCAGTGAAATAAATATAAGGCAGAATTTTCGAAAATTATTAATATTTTGAAAGTGCTTTTACAAGATAATTATATATAGTGAAATATTCACTTTTGATTACAATATACAAACGTATTTTTATAAAACAAGAGCAACATACTAAAACATGAATAAAAACCTAATAATCAACAAACTTTGTAAAAAAAAAAAAAAAATCAGTTTTTTCATCATTGTTGACATTGTCAAACATTTATCTTTGTAAGGGTTTAACTTTTTATGCTAGTTTTTGGAAATGAATGGGGGTGTGTCGAATCACCCTCCACCCTTCAAATTTTTCGTGGAACACTGGTATACGGCTTTACAAACAATACCGACTCAGAACAACATTATTGTTTAAAATCTACAGTTTTATCATGACACACGTTAGAAAACATATCTAGGAGGGCTATAAATAACACGCGGGGCTTTTTTTATTTGACAAATATTAAAACTTCGAACCTGCATTTATTATCGCTAATGGTAACTTTATAAAATTATTGCGTATATCATGGAAGCATATAGTTTCTTCTAAAACGAATTATCCAGAAAAATATGGAACTAAAATCTGCTCAACTCTCCTTTAAAAAGTTATCACACGGAATCGAGATTAAGCTTATGAAAATTCATTTCGAAATGACCGCGGTTTGTAAAGAAGGCTTCTCGTGTAACTGCACCATTTTTGCCTTAGTAGAGAAATATTGTAGAAACCACTGTGTCGAATAACTGTAGCATGTTTACTTGAATTTGTTACGGAGGGCTGCATATTTAAACACTTTTCATACTGTATCTATAAAGACTCTTTTGGCGCTTTTAAGAAAGGACATGTCTTGAAAGTACAAGTCAAAATATTTTCATCAATAGAAGTCTGCAGATGCCGGCGATGCATTTCTGCGAGAAAGTTTTTAAAGAAGGATAGGATAAGCAAATTTAGATGTAAGAATGTATGCTGTGATCTCAAAACGTTAGCATCAATTATACATTTTTTACTGTTTAATATTTTTTCCGGCGACCTCGGACGCGTCTGCGCATGCCTCAGGTCTCTACTCATTTTGGTAAAATAGGGGTGATAGTGATAAGAGAGATTCAAGAATGTGAGGATATTTTACTTTGTTTTTTGTTTTCCGTTTGGTTCCTTTATTTGACGTGTTGGTTTGCTTTGATGTTTTTAATCTATTCGCCTTCCTTATCAGTTCTATAAAAATAAAATATCATCGGACTAAGCGGAAATGTTACCATGGTGTATTTTCTCAATCAAGCTGCTACCCCTTTTTTGAAATGGAATCGTTCAACGGTGCTATGCGCGCCTTTGGAGGTTGGACAGTAAATTCGCTACTCTCATTTTACCTTTGCAATGGTAAAATCCTAGAACTACTGTGCATATGCGCCAAATTCATCATTTTGAAAGCATGTTTGCCATCACTTGTATACGTTACTTCAGATTTTTTGAAACACCATTGAACTTCACAAATTGAGGGATGTTTGGGGTAGTTTGAAATAATGTTAGAAACATGGAAAAGCTAAGAATTGTACTTAATGGTTTTATAAAGTAATCTATACTCAACGATATTTAAGTGAGAGTCAAGACTTGTTCTTTTTCCTTTCTATTGTTATCCTTCGTACAAAGTCATAACTGCCATGTATGTGACACAAATTTCTGCAGACTTCTAAATGTTGAAAATAGTTTAAAATCAAATATTATTTTTCTTAGAATATAAATATTAAGTTATGTACGGTTTAGAAAAATGTCATCTACACACACACATTTGACACTATAATTTCATTTTTTTTTAAAGTGTCAACCAAAGTCTAAACGTAACAGAACCTACATTACCTGTTTTCAATTTATATGCAACCCTTAAAAATTTTACAATAAAAGGTCACCTTTGTTCAAATTTAGAAAATAGAAATTAGTCATTAGTACTATCTTTTAACTGCGAAATAGGGATTTTAGGTTACGAAAGCTTAAAACAAATTTAAATCAAAACCAGAAATTAGTATACTAACATTACTTTAAGCGTTTTATCTATAAAATTCCTGGAACAAGAGTATCATCAAATGTGAACAAAATTTTAAATTAAAAGTCGATTAATGAACTCATTAAATAATACATCAGATCGCTACAAAATCGAACACCTTTTTTAAGTTTTATAATTAAAACGCACTTTGTGTAATTTTTAAAGTAAGAATATCCTGCAGAATTACGTAACTTCCTATGCATTTCGGAATTTTCTTGTCTGTAAATTACCCAATTCTTCAATAGTATTATCTTTATTTTTCTCTTTATACTTCTTTTTTTACACAATGTAAAAATCTAACAACAATATTTTAGTCTCCTTAAGAGCAAATAAAATTTCATCAACATTTTTTTAACCTTTGATTGATAAAATATAAACAAAGTTGTCCCTTACATTTACAATTTAGAAAAAAGAAAAATAAATAAATTTTGATAAACGGCTGAAGAAAAATATGTACATTTTTTAACACACAGATTTTGCATGAGACATAATATTTAAATCTTTTACTTCTCAATTCATTCGTAGGAATCAGAAAGTGTTGTTAAGAAACTATATATTTTAATCACATCTCGTCTCTAACATAAAAAAAAAGAGAAAGTAACTTTGAAGTTTGGCAACATATGTAGTATCATTCAATTGTATTTCGTAATATCCAGGTAACACTCGGAAAAAGAATTCTCCCTTAATTTCAAGTGCTCTGTATTCAAATCTTTCTGCATATTAACGTAATGAACATGTGATTGTACGCAGTGTATATATAATGTATAATATTTATATATAGTATGTATATATAATATGATTGAATAAGCTTTTCAAAATTTCATGTAATACTACCAAGAGTATCAACAATATCATCGGCACAGTCTTATGTGTTTGAAATATGTAGCTAAATATTGCAGCAGTATTACAAAAGTTGCGCAAACTACGTGCATTTTATTTTAAACTTGAGTACATACTGTACTGGCTATTCTCACGTGTGTGATGTAAGTAAATAGTTTAACTAATTGCAGAATGCTCGTAAACTATAAGTTAGGCTTGCAAAATGTTTTTAAATTTACAAAGGTGCGCAGAATATTGCTCATGAAAACTTTGCTTTTCAAAAAATGGGCGTGCGAATCAATGATTGCTACTTACCAGCTTTTTACATCACCTTAAAGTTCCAAACGACGGGAAAAATATTTTACAGGCTTTTCTAGCTTTTGCTTAACAATGAATTTTAATACGAATGGTAAACAAAATGATATTTTGGGGAAAATAATACACTAAACTTGTCCGAAGAACAAAAATTCATTTTTTTTTTCTTTCTGTGAAAATACTTTCAAAATAAGAATACGTAAAATGGAAGAAAAATTGAAAACATAAATTAGTTCTCCCATTTTTAAATCAGTTTCATTTAATCAGTAACAAATAAAGATTTTAAAAATAGTCATGATTTACTCGAAGTACGATTTATGAATTAGTTGAAGTTTTTATTAGGAAATAATTTAAAGTTTTTTTATCCTACAATTGCTTACTCAAGTGAGTATAACGACCAATCGAGTTCAAATGACAATTAACTGTACCCGTATCTACAAATACTGCTTATATTTTTGTTGTATTAAGTGCAAAAACTAACTGAAAGCCCATAAACAACAAAAACATATTAACTACATTGCCACAATAAGGAAAAATAATTATAAATGAAAACATTTCCAAACACTATTTTCAAAAATAGAATACAAAAAGGGGCACATTTTTATGTTACAAAAGAAAAGGAAAAATATGCCAAATGCTGCGATGAAGACTCTTTTGGATTTAATTTTGTGATCAAAAACATTTCTCACAACGATATAGCAAGAAGAAGAATTGGTATAGAAGGTACTAATTCAACATTTGCGAGAGAACTAATGATAAAAAGCTGTAACTTTAGTTTCTTAATTTAAAAAATTAAAGAATAAATAAAATAATTTGTTGAATAACTTAGTACTAAGATGCTAATAAATGTAAATGCGCAATGTAAAAATATTTTTTGATAACAATGAATATACATTGATAAGAGAACACAATTTTTAAACGAATGAAAACTTTAATGTAAAATTAAGTCATGCACAAATAGTATTTTTTTTTTTTTTTTTTGCATCGAAAGTTATTTTTTAATCCGGAGAAATTAAGGTACATTTTTGAAGCGTTTATGTTAGAGGTTATGATTTGTCTTAAGAAAATGTAACATAATTGTATAAGTAATTTTGTAATAAATCCCAAAATGCATTCATTATGCCGCAATTTAAATGCTACTTAGAAAACATTTCTTACTACATACTATACTCAAAGCTCAATTTTTTGACAATCGCCATGCTTACGTTTTCAAATTTATGATTGAACTATGTTTCTGATGTGATATAGTGCACATTAAATTCCTTGAAAACACAGACAAAATAAGTAAATTAAATAAAACCTGCTACGCTAATTTCTGTTGACCATGTAGTTTCTTTGAGAAAGATACAATATGATGCCAATATTTTACAAAAAGAAAGGCATTTTAGAAATGTAATATTATACATGTTATGCATCTTAATGGGTTAAGACAAAGGCACTTTGAATAGAATTATCCAATGAAATGTATCCTTCTAAAGAATTACATTTAGAAGACGCTTTCTAAATTTTATCCGATCAAATACAATTCACAAATCATAGAACACACATTTTGATTTTTAATTAGTTTAAATAAAAACTATACGAAGATATAACACTTTTTATACGCGTTTAATTTTAACTTTTAATTTGATGCATTAAGTTTAACCTTAACTGAAGCTCATGCATTTAAAACAAAAGGTGATTTTCCTAGTTAAATATAACAAATATTTTTTTACCGGATTTTAATTAATATCATTTATAAAAAAATGTAATACGAGAAAAACATAAGTTATTTTCTTCTTGCTATATGTTTGCAGGACAGAGCTGACAAAAAAAAAAAAAAAGTAAAAATATATTCACAAATAAATAAAATATTTTCCTTGGTAATTGTTACACTCCGATTTTTGTTATCAAAAGTGAGTTTATCACAGTTTCTAAACAAGACTTGTAATTGCGATTAGTACTTCTAATTACGTACAAGGGAGTGCTTTCTAATTATTTTATGTATATATAAAAAAAAGAAAAACCTTTATCGAATGGCACAGTTTAGAAATAGGTCAGGGGAAATAAAAGCGTGGAAAAGGGAGCAAATAAATTCCACGCTGTTCCTCACTAGAATAAAAGAGTTACATTTGTCAACTTGAAAATTTTTAGCAAATAACATTGCACGTGCTTGAAACAGAGTTCACACAAACACACACACACACATAGGCACACGAAAATACTACGTGAGACAATAGACAAACTAACCACAACATTCGGAGCTACGCAAAAACGAATTCCTCTTCTACGTAGGGAAATCTAACCGAAAAAGATTTTTTTTATTTATCAATATGTCATCAAAAATTCTCAGCAACTTGTGAGGCACTTTTCGTGGAATATATACCAGATGAATAACTCCTAAGATTACATATATATGTATCCGAAATGACAACTAGATGTTCAATGCACCTCGTTTCAGTTCATTAAAGATTATAAAAAATAAATAAAAAAAGAACAATATTGCGTCACAGTCACAGTGACGAATGGTGACGCACACATTTCATATATATTACAGCAAAACGCACTTTATCGCTTTTTAATACATTACCTCTTGATTGAAGGAATCGATACGCAGTTTAAAACTAATCGATAAATTAAAATCGTATAAAAATCCAATGTTTATTTATTTGAATACAGTTAAAAAAAAGGAAAAAACAAAAACATTGCAACCATTGATCAGAGTTTCCCGCTTAAAAAAAAATAAAAAAATAAAGCTGATTTAAGAGTTGTAGTATTTTCCTGCAATTCATTTTCTAAATAATGCCACATTTTGAAGGCTAGGATTACTGTTAAATGATACATCTGAATTTGTATTTCATACGACTTTTTTTTTAAATGATTGCTTTTTCTTGCAACGGATTTCGGTAAAGAAGAGAAAGGTATCAATTTAGTAAACTACAAAATATGATCGATTAAATATGCATTTAAATATAATTAATTTATAAAAAAATAACTTCATTCAACTGTTACTTAGTTTACAGATAAATTCTTGTTGTTTAGAGCATTGCATCAAAACTTCCCTTTCATTCTGAATATTGTGTTACTCAATTCTGCGATTTGATTTCTGTATTTGGCATCACGGATATGATTTTGACTTCACAACGCGCGCGTTTTTTGCCATCTTTAAAATTCTAACCAAAGTTTTATGCTGAACTTTTTTTGCGTAGCTCCAATAATGAAGGCAAAAGTTTAGTGCATATCATAGAAGAGCATCTTAATTTCTTTTACACGGGCAAGCGGGGCTAAACGGAAAGACGTGTATGGAGATATATATGTACATAAATATATCAAATCAAACAAGTAGAGAGCACTTTGTAGACCAAATAGCAATCGTTTTCCCCCCAAGGCATTGGTAGAACGTGGCTCGTTAGATGTATTGCTCATAGATGGCGCCACTTAGAACGCTGGCATAACCAACTAGATTTTTTGTTTAATTTCCGAGACTAAATGCTAGTATGATTATACATTGTATTTACAGCAGGCCGACTTCAAAATGACAATTTAAGCACTGTTTGATGCATTTTGAAAAGCACGCAGCCGTTTGTGCTTTGTAATTTTAGTTCCTACGCCCCAAGAGTGGCACTAGAGTAACTTCAAAACTTCGATGTATCTTAAGGACCAATCTTAAGAGGAATGATTGGAATTTAAAATTTTTTAGATTCTTCTTTTTTTCTTTAGAATTCTTGGAAAAATAGGTCGATAAGGGCATTATTTTAATCACGATAATTGGAGCTGGGCTCCAAAAAATACTTCAACTTTTTTATAAATCAAAAATTATTCTTTAATATTCCCGATATACGGTCAATAGGTTACTCTAGTGCCAAACCTGCTGCTACACTCAAAATCCTAAAAGGACACGGTCACAGAACTGAAAGGCGTGAGATACAAACACAAAAAGCGTAAGCCAAAATAAAAAAAACAAAGTCGGCAAATAGTTACACACAGCAAGATGTATATACATATACATATATGCATGTATATGCAGTCGAGCTTTGTCATCACGTTATCTTTTAATAAATTTTTTTTTTTTTTTTGAGTTTTAGACAATCATAAACATGTAATGAGCTTCAGTAAAAAATTTTACAGCATTTTAGTAGATTTTCTGAAACAAGCATTGAACGATAAATTAATTTTGATTTCAGTGTTCATTTAAAAGAAGAAAACGAAAAATCCTACGATGATTAGAATTTATATACATTAAAATAATTCTCCGGGTTTAAACTAAACCTCCTGGTTTTAAAGGAATATTCGACTATTTCACATAGTTTCATTTTGAGTAGATTTAATTTTTACAATAGCCTGCTTTACATATGTCTTATAGTGTCGCAGTTGAAACACGGTTTTAATTTTTATTCATTTAAAATAACTCTTTCTCATACTTAATTACGACCTTTTTTTTTCGTGTTATGTCATTAAAAGGAATATGATATAACTCCCTTCTTATATTCTTTATCGAGGACGAGAGAACTTCTTAAAACTTGTGTTGAACAACTATATTTAGTAATTGGTAATGTTTCTTTGCAGATTTTAAAATTCATTTAACTCTTAAAATATATAAGAGCGGACATCTTTTAGCGAACGAAATGACATTCTCCGACTGTGCAATACAAACATATATTATTTATAATGTATATATATATATTATATATATATTTATATAACAAATATGAAACAGGTCAAAAAATTTTGTTTTCCTTCGAATAACAACTGTACACATCACGAAACAGCGGGGAAAATCTATTGCTCTTCTCACGAACGGCGCGTCCGTCTAAACGTCAGTCCAGAACTAGGAGCTACTTGTTTTTAACTAACAGCTACGGTTGAAGTGTTCACACAATACACATGTACAAGATTGAACCCCATTAGCTTGAATATGACACTAAGAGGTTTTTTTTCCTTTGACATATATCGCTCAAAACAGCGACAAAAAAGGTTAATTCTAGACTCAGTATTGCCTTGGGTGCTGAAAATTTGGAAGGAACGGAATTAGAATTCTAGCTTTCTAAGGGCATCTCAGTTGGAAGAAAACACGAAACATTGTTAGCATGGAACAAACTTTGGAATACACACAAGATCAGAAAATAACAAACCACAAAATACATAGTTAATGTGTATATGTATGTATATATATACGCATTTAGTAAACTTTTAAATATAAGATAAAAACATTTCGACAAAGCGACACTTAAGTTTCCATTCCATATAGCACACAAAGCGCATTTAAATACAAGTCTAATGTCACGTGGCTATGAGTCAGTTCACGGAGATTATTGCTGCGAAGTTAGAAACAAGATTGGCTTCACACTCCCGTCACACACAACACGACTATTATTAGAAGTTGGCCAGAAACACGGATTTTTATTCATTTATTTCTGAAAGACGTTTACTTCAATGAAGTTCGGTGCAAACGTTCACTGCATGAGCTCAGAGTACCTAAACGCGTTGAGGCTGGACTGCAGTAGGAATAAACAAAACATGCGAAGCTCAAATAACATAATTTTGTGTTCAAGTGAAATCAAGTCATAAACTCAGGTCTCAAGTATTAAATTAATAAAAAATCAATAACCGTTTTTTTGAAATTAAATGAATAACGATTTTAAAAATGTAATAGGAAAAAAAAATGGATACACTGGGACCAATTACCGTAAATTGAAGCCCATGGCCGAGTACTAGCTCGAAGCCCATCTTAAGAATTTCAGCCTATGAAGGTCATGGTGCATATGATTTCAAAGTTATATATAAATAAATAGTAATTTGATTTAAAAATACTAATATTGTTTAATAAATAATAGTAGTAAAGTTATAAATTAATAATAATACTTAAGGCAATTGCTGAATGCTAAACTTTTTAAATTCACCTCAATGTGTGATAGAAAACTATTCCTCATAGGGGCCGTGAAAATTTGAGGACCCAATGCCATAGAGAACCGTCTTATAATCAGACCTTGTGGATACACATGTCAAACAAACGAATTATGAAAGTGTTTAGCATTCAGAAACATACATAAACAACATCCTGCAAGGTTTTAAGAGTTTAAAAATGTTTCCAAGAATTCATTAAAAAATATAAACTGCAGTTTAAACGCACATTAAGCATCGATACATTATTCAAAAGCTTAAAATCTAATGAAAACCAAAAAAAAAAAAAAAATGCAATTTAATTAACATTTTAAGGTTATTTTATAATGGTTAGAGTGCATATATATCGCTATAATTAAAAAGCAAGCACACTGATTTGGGAAAGATTTATAAAGTTAACATGCGTTAAATATTCAAAATATAATATTTGAGCAAAATTAAAGGATATTGAACTCATTTGCAGTTACGAAGTCTCCAATGAATTTCGGGCCAACTTTTGTGCTACAAGTAGTGAACGAGAGTGTAACAAAAGTTTAAAAAAGAGATGAAATGTGTATTTTCTTTTAAAACAAGACACAAGTTCGACAAAAACATACACAATCTTAATGTACATCGATGCTAAAAAAGTCACAATTATTTCTAGCGTGGAAATTTTTACGTTGACAAAGGCAACGAAGACAAAATGTGGAAATGAAGATTGAAACTGAAAAGGAAAAGAGCAAATTGAGGAATAGTGTATTTTCTCAGAACAGACTTCCTGTCCAATTTTATGATAATAAAATAGAAATTTCAATAATAAATAAATTGTTTTCGTAATTTCACAATAACTTGTTAGAATAGGACTTTGGTGCGCGTGTCCCTTGGGTTGAAATAGCATTTCCTTGATTGCAAACAAATATCTTACTATTTGTATACTTTGGCACTTAGCCACATTAAGTTTTTAAATTTTATTTACATGTGTTAAACTTGCATTTAAGTCTACGCTCAGGTATTACAGTCAGGATCAATTAAACAATTCCAAACTAACAATTAATAGTATAAGAATCATTCCAGTGCTAGCGCGTTGAATAACATTTGAATCTAAAATGAGCCGTATGTATTTCTAACACAATATAAAAGCGAACATAAAAAGATAATTTTGATTCATTTTACAGTATTCGTTAACAAAATTTTACCACCTAAATTTGATTACATAATTTCAAAAAACTTACCGCAAAAGTGTGAGCATTAAGAAATAATAGAGATTGTGATTAATAGGGAAAAGGATGCAATTTCATTGCCATTGTTAACAGCATTTGGAACTCTTTATAGGGTTTGTTATTAACAATTTAAAAAGTAAATTCATTTGTTGCCTAAAAGTAAGTTTTATAGCTTCTTTATAAGTTTTTCGAAAGCCACTGGGAGCTTTAAGTAAATATTATTTAACAGGCGAAAGTTTTTGAGAAATTTAGTTTAAGGGACTTAAAATTGACCTTTTTATTTTTAGCCACAGGAACATGATTATGTAACAGGTATTTCACCAGACTTAAATATGCTGCCTAGTATTGTATGTGCTCAATTCCTGAACAGTTTCATGCTTTATTCCCATAGAAATTGTAATGATAAATCACATATACGCATTTAAAAATGGTTGCAGGTAATGTGCATCAGCATTTCAATTCTTAAAAAAGAAATTCCATAATAAAATTTGTAGAATTTACATCTAAAATGTACATTTCTAATTAAGTTACAATGACTTATAGCAAAAAATATTCATTAAAATAGTTTTTTTTTCCTTTTGCTTATATTTTCTATTCATTTTCAAATTATTTGAAAGAGGTAATTTAACAGTCAAAACAATTTCATACCAATAACTTTAAAAATCAAGAAAACCACAATTATTAAGCAAATAACGTCAACTAGGTATAAATAAGGCAAAACAAGTGCAACAATTCAGATAGAAATCAAACCGAATGAAAAAATTATCGATAAATAATTTTATAGTTATGATTGTATACCATAAAATACTAAAAGCAACTTTAATAAAACAATGAAGCACGCGTTAAAAACAGTTTCTTGTCCAAATGCTAAAATTACTATAGGAAGCCCATGTAATATTAACTAGACTATAGATAAATTTAGAAGCAATTGCATCTGGTATTTTACACTTTTAAATTCATATTTTTACAACATGTTATAATAAATACAAACTGCTAGGAAATATTTCCACTCAGTTAAAAAATTTTTATCTATCAAACAAAAGTATATACTTTTGCTGCTGATTAGTTATTTTTTTTATTAGACAAACATAACGCATAGAAATTATAGCAAAATATCTGCATATGCAAAGATTCAAGCAGTAAGTTTCTTGTGTTAATAATCAATCAAAGTAAGAGTGGTTTGAACATTTCAAGTTTTTTTTCTCTTTGAAATTAAAAATGAATTTTTCAAATTTTAACTAAAAGAAATACATTTTTTTTTTCTTTACATGGTTTTGGAATATGAGTTTAAAGCATTTTCTATATCACTTAAAATTTATCTGCTTACATTTCAGTTATTTATTTCAAGAAATTAGGTCAGGAGAGAGATTCAGGTGATTAATTCAAGCTTTTTATAACTTATTTCCGTTTTTAATTAGATTCAAGTCATTACATTATCAGATTCAGGTGATTAATACAAGCTTTCTATAAACTATTTCCGTTTTTAATTAGATTCAAGTCATTACATTATCAGATTCAGGTGATTAATTCAAGCTTTTTATAAAGTATTACCGTTTTTAATTAGATTCAAGTCATTACATTATCAGCAGTAAGCGTACATTCTAAGCAAGAATAAGAAATAAATCAAAGTCAAACGCTAGAAAAAGTGTAGATTGTTTAGCGCTAAAATAAAGGGTTAAAAATTTGTAATTCCACAATGCAGAGTATTTATTATTAACATATTGCAATAAGTTGAATTTTTGCAAAACATTTATTATATTTTATTTGCATTCAAATTTCTTTTTAAAAATATTTGCTATATTTACTCAATACAATAAGTACATTGCAAGCAATAATAAAAAATAAGCAAACTCCATTTTCAACGCAAAAAGAGTATTTTAAAGAGTACTCAATTCATTCTCAGAGGAACATGTAATAAAAATACAAATTTCACAAAAAGTATTATTGCAAGTGCAAGATAGCAAGACGTTGTAAGCAAGGCAGCGATTAATGTAATATTGCCAGTGTTAAGTAGTAATAAGGTAGGATCAATGATGAAACGATATAATGCTCAGATCTTTCAGTGAAAGGAAATCTATGTAAAATCTAGGAGAAAAAACACGAATGAAATCTAAAAAATTAAATCTGAATTTGCAATAATGGATCTTGATTTGGGAAACGAGAAATATATAAAAATGCACTTTGTAGCAATGAAATATAACTATTTTTTTTGTTCAATGATCAGCAAAAAAGTTTAAAGTATCACAGAAAATTTTTTCCATTAAATAAACGTCACAAATGAAATCATTCGATTTTTGACAATGCATGCAAAATAAATATCTAAACCTAATGCAGAAAATAGTAATATCTATTTTTCACGCCAAAAATGTCTCAATAAAAAGTACTAACAAGCAACATAATTAACTCCTTTTTCACCGGCACAAGTTTTATTGCTTCATTACATTTTGTTTCTGTGTATAACATTATATACCATATTTAAATGGAAGATTAATAAAATGTTTCGTAACCGTTTTCGTTAAACCAAGTGAAATTATTATTGATAATTATTTCTATACAAAACAAAAGTAACAAAAGCAATAATTTCGATTAAAAATACTTTTTTAAAAGTTGTATAAATTTTTGCATTAAATAAATTTTCAGTTATAATTCAAAAAATTTTTGAATGCTTTAATTTAAAAAATATAATTAAAATTAAGTACAGTAAGAAACAATTATTTGAACGAAAACTTAGATTTATTGCATCTTAAGAATGTAACTAATCTTAAATCTTATGCATGCAAAATTTAATGTTCAACATGTTTTACAAGAAATATATATGATTATTTTTAAGTTTAAGATGTAACAACAAATTTGAGTGTGCAATTCATAGCTGAAATTAACCTAAGATGAAGCAGCAAAAGGGGAGGTAAACTTATTTGATACAGATTTTACAAATTTCAAGGAAGTGAACAACTCACATAGAATAATTTTGAAATAAGATTTTTTTTTCTTCAAACTCAAATACGCGATGATTTACAAAAGATATTGATATAGAGTATGTAACAATCATCAAAATAATAATATGAAATAAATTCATTAATTCCGAAAAAAAGAAATAGGTCGTCGGCAGAATTCCGGCGGCAATAAAAAGTGGGCAGCAATGAATGAAGACGGCGACAGGGTTTCATTGAAATGAAACATGTGTACACTTGGCTAAATGCATAAGTAGATACAAAAAACTCAGCGAACGTGCGACCAAAAGAGCACGCGGAACAAAGGCAAGCTGCTTTCTAAGTATAAGCGTCAGTGGTATAATAGTAATAAATAAGTTACAGCAATTGGAATTCGTTGTTTGCAATGCTGAAGGCCTCTGGTTCTCTTTAATGGTGATGGATTTCTATTTATAAAACCCAGGTAAATGCAATTCTTTCTTCCAAAAGCTTAAGCAGTGTTAACACAAAGATAACATTAAATTTCACAGTTCAATAACGGCAACCAAAAGCGTTTCTTTGGAGAACACGGTACAATTAACAACGACAACGTGGAACTACTCTTAAAATATATATATATTTATATATATATTTATAGATTTGCAATTTTGATAGTTTAAAGGTTGTCCATCGGGAGTGTATATAATAGTCGATAAATATATATGTGTGTGCGCATGCAGACGCACACGCATATACACATGTATTCCAGTATAATAATAAGAAGCACACAATATATAGTAGTAGTAATAAAAGTTCCTCGGGTTTTGCAAGGAAGAAACAACGGAACAAGGGCCGCTCTGAGAGTTCAGTCCGAGGCGGTCGTAAGTTGTTGTGTACACAGAGATATATCCATACAAATAATACAAAACACGCTTAAAAATAAGAAGAGGAAAAAACCGGTTGAAGTGATCGTGTCCACGTAGCGGCAATAATAATCAAAAATGTAACAGGTAGAGTAATGCTTTGGTGGAGGAGTGTGTGTAGAGTAAGGATTCAACCGCAAATTAAGTGCGCTCGCTCTGGCACCAAATCTAAGGAAAGGGAAGCAAGAACTGGTGCCACTTGTTGCAGAACACAAGGCTGTCCATACACAGTTCGTTTGTCCTCTTCCTCCATACCTGAGTGATAGCGCAATCCAATCTGCAACGGAGAGAAAGAAAAAAAAACGTATATCAACGAATTGTAACTTTTGCTATACTTGCCGATGACTGAAACTGATAACAATACACTCTTGAAACGATGCAAAGTAATTTTGCATAAAATGTTTACCATTCTTATAAAACGAAAATTGTTCGCCAAATGCGACATAAAAGTGTTAGCATTTAAAGACATTGCAGTGTTATCTTCTTAATAAGATAGAAGAACGAAAAAACGATATATACACGGTGGTTATAAATTAATGTGAGATGTTTGGAGCCCTCTAGCGTGTGAAGTACTGGGGGAAACATTGTCAAATTTCATGGGCACACATATTGGACCATGGGGTTTCGATTTCTGAAATAAAAAAAAAAAGCTTAAAAAATCGCCACCAGGGGAAATATTGGCGCTGCGGAAGTGTATTACTCTGACCGTCGAAGAATTAAATACTACTGACAAAATATGCATCCATTTTATTTGCAAAAATGGCTTTTTTGTCATAAATGTAGCTCAATATGATCACCATTGTGAAATTGCAAGAACTGGATACGAGGTACAACATTTTCCTCAGCAGCTCGTAATATATCAGAGTTGATTTCTCTGACTCTTTTAAAGTTACAATATCTTTTAAACTTGCTATATCAGAAACATGTTTTTGATACACAACACCTTTCAGCAATAAACATAACCAAAAATCACATGGATTGAGATCGGGCGAACTCGATACTGGAAATTCTACGGCGATCATATTAAACCTCATTTGCAAATAACAATCATTTTTCTTTGCGAAATAGCTTCGTACAGCATTTTTTCGCGCGATATTCATAGCAATACACTATTACAGCACCATATTTCCCTCTGGGGGCGATTTTTTAAAGTAATTTTTTTTTTATTTCAGGAATCAAAATCCCATGGTCTAATATGTGCGCCCATGTAATTTGACAACATTTCGCCCAGTACTTCGCTAGCTAGAGGGCTCCAAACACCTCACGTTAATTTATAACCACCCTGTATTATAAGCTGTTACACCGGCGTCTCAATAACATAACGCAGTTTCTTTACCTAAACTTACACTATTAAGTAAAAAGAAATTCTACCTAATGTACGGTTGATTTAGTTTCCTGAGTGAATTTTTTATATCAGTATAATCAAAGACTCATCATAACATTTGTGAACTTTAAAGAACGCTATTATAAGCGAATCCAGAATGTTGAATGACATACTTGTTCTTTTGTACCAACTTGATGAGGCAATGAAAGATAAACATTAGAGAAAACCTTTCATTTTTTTAAGAAGAAAATGAAAACAAAACATTGAAAGGCATCACGTAAACTGATAATTACAAACTCTCAACCTTTGAGTTTTCAAATGGATTACTATAAATGTAAGGTAATTCAATGCAGTGTTTTCAGTGACATTAACTTGTAATCTATGTATATGAACGCAGAATCACATTCCATTCAAAATATTAGAAAAGAATAAATTCAATTCATATCCATCAAACCTAAGATGTCACTTCTGGCTTCGTCTCTTTTTCTGGCTAAAGAAAATATAACATTTGCAGTTCACACTGTTTGTATTCTTCTTTAGACTGCATATGGAAGACGATGGCGTACGAGATAGTTGGGAATTCTACGGATGATCTTGCGTTGGTATATCACACGTAGCGAAATCCCTTCAACTTTGCTGAAACTTTGATGCGCTTCAACCGCGATTGCGCAATTTCAACCGGAAAATCCCCGTGTGCATTGCTTTTCAGAGTATCTAACTTATTCGCTTCAACTTTTTTTTTCTTCCTCGCAAAAAAGTTGCATAGACTTCAATTTTCTGGCAAAATTAGCCTATGAGAAGGCATAAATTCTTTGGCCTGATGAAGTCAAAAAACAATATGGCCGTCTATAGCGATATCAACGTGCACGTGGAGACATCATATAGCATGGATGAAAACATGAGAATAACTTCAGGTGAGTCATTAACAACGTATTTTTATTTAAAAAACTTATAAAACTTTATTTCATAGAAACTCTCTCGTCAGCATTGTGTTTCTAACCGATTCAACTCTCTCTTTGAGAGCCTGGCAACTCGATGGACTTCTTTCGGTTGAAGCGCATCGAAGTTGTAACAAAGTTGAAGGATTTTTGCTACGTGTGACATGCGCTTTAGTCTATTCTCAAGTCCATAATTGAACATTTATTCTATTACACGAAAATTAGAATGAGTAGTTCGTTGTTTGAATGAGTGTAAAGTCATTAGAATGAAGAGGCAAGGACAGAAAGAAGTGTGAATTGAAATCTTCGTTGGTGACAACTGATTAAAGTAGCAACTCTTGATTTTGTCAATTCTCTAGCTTTTAAATTTTGAATACCCTTCCTAGATATCTATCTTCTCTAACATTAAAAATAGATTGCTACATTTGCTATGTAGCTAAGTTATTGATTCCATTACTAAGAACAATTACTTCCAGTTTAATCTTGAAAACATTTTTGTACATTCATAGCAAGTTGTTAGACGTGAAATACTTCGTATTATGAAAACTATCCTCTTACGAAGTGTATTTTTCGTTCTCCGTGATACGGTAATGGAGCCTGGAAAACATTTTAGCTAATGGCTAGGAAATCAGAGGATCAAAAGGAAGGACAAAATATTGTCCCCAGATCAATTTTACCGTTATAAAGTTGAGTTACCCGAATTGGTCACACAAGAGAACTAAAATAATATGCCGGAAAATGATGAGCAACAAATTTATCCATGAAATTTAAATGCGAATACGGTTTTGTCCTCTTTCTCATACGTAAGTTGTCTCTATGGCAGATTTGCACTTTATTTTTAAAAAGAAAATTGGAATATTGAATTAAGTAAGCTCATCACGATACGAGTTTTATAATTTTTTTTAAAGAATTAGAATATAACTAACATATATTGGTTTAAAACAAGCAAGCATTAAGAATTATTTCAGAAGGCAATATATATATCTACAGAAAGCAGCAAGAAAGCGAAACGGAAAAGACGACAATCTACATCTACGACGACATAAAGCGGAAATAATCTTTTCAGAAAAAAAAAGACAGACAAGAAACAAATACATAAGCAAAGCAAAAAAGGCAGGCTGAAAAAAAAAGGAAAAGCTACTGATCAATCTGACCAAATACTGCAAAGAGATAAGAAAGTAAAAAATCTCTAAGGAGTTAGCTAAAGACTACATCTAGCAATAGTTCTGAAATTTCGAACCGCGTTTTCAATGACTAGGAAGTTGAAGCTGGATGAATGTGAAAGTTTTTGAAACAATTACTGTCTGGCTTTCGAACAGTATTTGGTTAGATTTCCAGATAGATCCAATTGCAGTTACAGTGGAACCTCGTCCATGCGCCACGTAACAGGTTTTAGCGATTTGGCTTTCATACAACTATATGGAAAACTAAGCCCGATTATGATGAGGGAATTTTAAAAACTTTCGCTGAATAAAACATTTCGCTCGTCCTTTTAACGCTGTGGAAGAACATGCAAACGACGTGCTTTTTCATCCTTCTACGGTCAGTTAAAAGAGTGGCCGAAGGTCTATGGGTTCGGCACAACTATCTCAAACGCACGAATAGCGATTGTTGCGAGTTTCATCTGTTGTGGGTACGAAATCTTTTAAATTCCCAGTATGAATCAATAACTCAAAAAGACTTAGTGGTCTTCCTTCCCCAATCCATTACAGGGTAAACCACCTTCGTGGTAGGGGTAGGGGCAGGGGACCCTGGACTACCAATATCATTCATAAAGAGTTATGATACACCAATTTAAGTACTTAGTCCAGTTGAAAAAAAATAGAGAAAAAGAGAAAAGTACATTTTGTAAAGAGTTGATTTTTTGTAAATGTATGTTACCTGCAGAAATGCGGAATTCGAATAATTGGAGTACTTCCCGCCTAGAGAGTAAAATATACATGAGGCAGGAATAAGTTTCTCAGATTTATTAACAAAGAAACAACTATTAAGACTCTGTAATAATAATCCGAAAATGTGTTTATTGATAGTCTAAAAAATCGAGGAATAAATGAAAATTGAAAAATGGATAGATTCTTTGCGTTTTTATTGGGTTATGGACCTAATAATAAAAAAAATATATTAACAGTGTTTTTACCTAAATTTCACTATTCAGCATGTAAAAGTTAACTGAATGGAGTAAATAAAAGTATCTGTCTGAACGAAGTTCGAGGTATGCATTTTTGAAGCAAGAAACTTGGGAGTTCAATCCATAATACTACAAGCTGACTAGCAATTAAAATCGTCAAAAATTTTAATGGATGCAATAAACTCCAATAGAGGCTACTTGAACATAAGTCTCTGAAAACCGCAGTTGCATAGTATTTAAGAATAAGTATTTAATCCGACTTCAATAATTCACTGCACTAACATAAATTATCTCAATAACCCAATTCGGCGTTAGAATCAGACCGATTATTTTCAATGCTGTTTATTTACCCGGACGAGGTTCCACGGCATAAAAAACTGCTTATTGCGAGCCAAAGAAGAAAAACATTTTTCTTACCGTGTACTGTATTTCTTGGCAGTTGTAAAGATTATATTTCAATGATATCCATTTGTGAAGGCTGCGGCAATCAGCGGCCCCTGGCGGTTAACACAGTCATTGGTAACTGAGCTCACATAGGCAAAACATATTACAAATAGCATTTCACCAAACGAAATTTTGCCTAACACTGGCCAAGCGTCAAAACCGATTCATTTTTAATTGCGTTGAAAAACTCGTTGGTTAATTAGTGGGCAAAGCAAACCTAGAGCGACAATCGTAGTAATTCTTTCAAAAACTTTCTTTTAGAACTTCAACTTTAAAGTAAGTAGTCTACTTGTAAAACATAAAATAGAATAAGAGACATTTTATAGTAAAGAAAATAACACAGCTAAAATATTCCACTTTAACGTGAAATTAATTTAATTAATGACGAAGTGTAGAGCTATTTCCTTTTATTATTGAAATAAAACTCGGAAAGCTTTGTAAAGAGTGAGAAATAGTAATTTAAAAAAACTTGGTTGTTTGTGCTTACTCGATTTTTTTTTTTTTTTTTTTGTACTTCGGCAAAAAAAGTCAAGAGATAGAATATTTAATGCAGAGAGCTAGTTAAAATAACAAAACAAGCATGTTAAAAGTGTGAAATATTTATTATTCAAGTGAAGTGGTATTTTATATTTAAATAGTTTTTTTTTAAAGTACTGTAACTATTTCTGAAAAAAGTTATAATAAAAATAAAATTCCTTCCTAATAAAATTATATTTATTTTCAAACTGTTCGCTGCAGTAACGTTTTACTGTAGTTGTGTAGGTAAATATCATATAACACTCAATAAATGTTGTATGGTATTTACACACTGTCTAATATATATTGTTTATAAATGAATTTCTTCGTCATTTCGACTTTTAATAGCTTTAAAACACATAGAAAGCTGCAGGAAAAGAATCACTTTTTAAAATTTATGCAAAAATTAAAACTTTAAAAAAGCGTTTGAAAAAAAAAAAAAAAAACTCTAAAGGTTACATAAGTTTGATTTTTCTCATCTACGAATAAAGAATTGTGTGAAAAAAATTACTGAGAGAAAAATTGCATTACTTAGTTTACAAAAAGCGGATTTGGTTCTTTTTTATTATAGTTTAAAAGAATATCGACATATTTTTTTTTTCAAAAAGAGTACATTACTGAATTTGGCACAAACGTAACTTGGTACGAGAAAATTATCATGCAACTATTTTAGAACATTGGTAAAAGATACAAACCGTTCAAATTTTAACTCACGAAGTACTAAATAAATTCGACTTTTACACCACTTATTTTCATAAATTATTATTTCAAACGAAAGAAACCTTAAATCTTACCAATTTTTGGAATTTTCTGCAAACTACCAAACAATTCCGTAACAATCATATAATGTAAAAGGAGTAGAAAATTGAACTACATTTTTAGTAAAATATAATAATCGTCTGCTTTAAATGATTTCATAACCCACACAATTCGCAACTACAACAAACCAAAGGGGGCGCTGCAGGAAAAATCTGATGGCGGCAGAAAAATATTGATGTAAGGGATAAATTGCTTTTAAACTTCACGAATAACAATAATGTTTGTTCGTATGCATGAATTTTTGTGTTTTATTTTTTTGAAATGAATTTTAAGTCTTGTGGATATTCTGGACCTACGTGGAAAGACATGAGAAAGAAGCAAGTATTGCAAAACGCTAGATATTAATACAAATCCACATAGTAAGTTGTTCGCAAGCAATGCTCAGTTTCTAGTTTTTCAATTGAATGATTTAATTCTGCCATGCTGCGTAAATTATCAATGAAATACTTACAGATATGGTGATAATTTTCTTTTTGATTTATTTACAATTGACTCACCTTTAATTAATTCATCTAACTCGTAAGCAAAATCTTGCCACTATATATCAAGTTCTTTCCTGGCACAATTCTGAAACAGTAACCCTTAGCCCAGTTTTGGCTATTAAAATTTTAAGCTTTTATTTCTATAGTTCAAACTCTAAACATTCGTTCTCGCCTAAATTTTTAATTTCTGCTCTGCAATAGTAGTTTCAAAAGTTTTTTTTTTCATACGGTTCATTCCAATTGAGCGATTCCATACCAAATCACCGAAAAAAAAAAAAAAAGTTGGTCGCACGACCGACTCGGATTTTTTTTTAATTTGGTACACAGATTGATGGTATAGAGGTATGAAAAAGCCCAAAAGGAAAGTTACCTGCTCCACTTATTTCCCTTGATACGGGTTTTCGAAGTTTGTCCGGACCTTCAAAATACCAAAAAATTGATGTTTTTTAATAATTTTTTCTTAAAATTTCTACTCATGCCATATGAAAGTGATTGATATCTACGGAAACTAGATACTCTTGGCATTCAGAAAAAAATATGGCAATGTTTATAACGGAAAATGTTAAGGTACAGCCTCTTAGAAGTTGCCATCACAAAAATTTGATTTTCCCGATTTTGCTAAAATTGAGGAATTTATTCCAAAAAAAGTAAGACATAACCAAAGGTTTACTCACTTTCTGGTAGTGTACAGATGTTTACTATAAATGGTTACACAATGCATAACTTGGATTTCTCACTCCTTCTTGGAAATATTTTAGCTTAAAGATAAGCCATAAGGCAAAAAATGCGTTTTTGGCCATCTTGGCAGCCATTTTTCTCATAAAGGGGGAGCAGTAGAAACTTTAATTTTTTTTTTAAACAAGCCACTGATATGTTAGCTATTCACAGGAAAAGAGTTTACTTTTGGTTATTTCTCCCATTAAGAGACATCCTGCTGACAGTATATGCATGTTTTTCGCGACGATCATATGCTTTTGTTCCCCCTCTCATGGACTTAAAATTAATTAAACCAAAAAATAATGATATATTTATTAATAGCTGTATTATCTACCCAATATGTCATGAAATGTAATTTATTAAATCATTGAACAATAAATTAGATAATTGGTGAAAACACGAAATAGTATTTCTCTGATGCCTGAGCATTATGCATTCATAATTATAAAGCACTAAATACTTTCTTGAGAAATTAATTAACATAAAGGAGCTCTAAATATTTATATTATAAGCTTGCCTAAATCTTGTGATTGGGATACTCCTGTTTTTAATTGAAGAATTTCTTGAATATCACATGAATATCAGGAAAATAAATGAGGTTTTTTCGTTTGATGTAGGATATTTTATGACAAATTTCATTTGATGGGCTACTAACTGAGCATGGTGATAAAGAGCTATTAATTTCAGCATCGGATTCCATTTTACCTTATTAACAGTTAAATATTTACAAAATAATTAAATAAATAATTTAATATAAAGCCATGCTTGAAGAATTAAAATGAGTGCAACTAATTTATTCCCATACTGATCTTTACAAAATTGACATGCGTTGAGCACTGATAAGGACTGACAAGAAAAAGTTTACTCACTAAAATATTAGTTCACAGATAATATAAAGCATACATTCTATTTTCTACAAAATAATACTGCAACAAAGAACAAGGGTATCCTCCTGTTTATAGCCATCAATCAGGAACATCCAATCACAAGATTGGGCATTGCCTATGAGATAAATATTCGAAGCTCCTTTATTTTAATTGATTTTTCAAGAAATTCTTTAGTACCTACCCCTTTATACCCTTGTTCTTTGTTGCAGTATTATTTTGTAGAAAATAGAATGTACGCTTTATAGTATCTGTGAACTAGTATTTTAGTGAGTTAACTTATTCTTGTCAGTTCTTATCAGTGCTCAACACATGTCAGTTTTGTAAAGATCAGTATGGGAATAAATTAGTTGCACTAATTTTAATTCTTCAAGCATGGCTTTATATTAAATTATTTATTTAATTATTTTGTAAATATTTAACTGTTAACAAGGTAAAATGGAATTCGATGCTGAAATTAATAGCTCTTTATCACCATGCTCAGTTAGTAGCCCATCAAATGAAATTTGTCATAAAATATCCTACAAACGAAAAGACCTCATTTATTTTCCTGATATTCATGTGATATCCAAGAAATTCTTCAATTAAAAACAGGAGTATCCCAATCACAAGATTGGGTATTGCTTATAATATAAATATTTAGAGCTCCTTTATGTTAATTAATTTCTCAAGAAAGTATTTAGTGCTTTATAATTATGAATGCATAATGCTCAGGCATCAGAGAAATACTATTTCGTGTTTTCATCAATTATCTAATTTATTGTTCAATGGTTTAATAAATTAAACTTCATGACATATTGGGTAGATAATACAGCTATTAATAAATATATCATTATTTTTTGGTTTAATTAATTTTAAGTCCATGAGAAGGGAAACAAAAGCATATGGTCGTCGCGAAAAACATGCATATACTGTCAGCAGGATATCTCTTAATGGGAGAAATAACCAAAAGTGAACTCTTTTCCTGTGAATAGCTAACATATCAGTGGCTTGTTTTAAAAAAAAAATTAAAGTTTCTACTGCTCCCCCTTTATGAGAAAAATGGCTGCCAAGATGGCCAAAAACGCATTTTTTGCCTTATGGCTTATCTTTAAGCTAAAATATTTCCAAGAAGGAGTGAGAAACCCAAAAAATTTATTGCGTAGCAATTTACAGGGAAGACCTGTACACTACCAGAAAGTGAGAAAACCTTTGGTTTTGTTTGTCTTTTTTTGTAATAAATGCCTCAATTTTAGCAAAATCTGCAAAATCAAATTTTTGTGGTGACAACTTCAAAGAGCCCTGTACCTTGTCAATTTTCATTATGAACGTTCTAGTATTTTTTTTTCAGAATGCCTGGAGTAACTAATTTCCATAGATATCTAACACTTTTATTTCGCATGAGTACGATTTTTTATAAAAAATGATTAAATAACATCACTTTTTTAGTATTTTGACGTGGCGGACAAACTTTGAGGGCATGTATCTCAGAAAATAAGTGGAGCAGGAACCTAACAATTTGGACTTTTCCATGCCTCTATATGATCAATATGTGTACCAAATTAAAAGAAAATCCGAGTCGGTCGTGCGACCCCCATTCGGTGAGTTGGTATGGAATCACTCAATTAGATGTAGTAATTTTTAAGATTTGTTAAATCAGTTAATTTTGAATTAGATGAAGGTTAAAGATGTAATTCTTCAGCTGATGTGTTTTAAATCCATCCTTCGAATAATAGATACAAATTCGTATCTGCTATTCAAATTCACTGAGAACAATATAAATAAAAATATTTACTCAGTTTTTCAGCAGATTTGTATCCTACTGCAAATGATGATTCGAATGATGAATCTCGTATATAAAAATATACGTATTACAAACTGTCTATGCACAGAACATGCCAATGTCTTGCCTCAAACAAGGACACACGTTGAACGCCATGTTTTAACTTTTTTGGTAGTTTTGTAAATCCCCGCAAGGAAGCGTATTCGAGCACTGGAGTTGAGAATAACCAAATGAAAGTATAGTATAAATAAGTGAGGCTTCTCAAAGATTAGTTCAAAAGTTTTTAAAAAGTCTTTTCCTTCTTCGAGCATTCATCAAACAGTTTGGAGTTGGATTAACATTTTAAGCAATTCTTTTTTATTGGCTGCGGGTTTTACTCCAAATGTAACGGATATCTTTTTGCAATGATATGAAAGTCTTAAAATTTTGAAGCAAAGCTATGTAATTTGTAAAAATTTCTTGCAAAACGAACTTGCTTGAACGAAATTTTTAGTCGCGCTTGTTGATTCCTTTTTAGTGTCACATTGACTGCAATACTTTATTTATTTTTATTTATATATTTATTTTTTGTCATTTAAAAGATTACCCACTGTATAGTTATGATGTAGAGTACGTTTAGGGAAACATAACAACGGTGTTTCATTATGACAAATTCTCAAAGACGCATTAAATTTAAATCCTCGCCTTTGTTTAGATCTTTCGTTGCGTTAAATTACACTAAGATGTGTTAATTTTCGCCAGATAAAAATATTGCATTCAAAATCAAAGCCGGGGTACAGTTGAAACATTATCATTGCATATAATAACATGTTATTAATTTGCCAATAACATACAATAAAAGTAGCATACATTGGTTTATACCTATAAAAACCAGAATGTATGAATGATTAGTTGAGCGTTATGATCTTTGATTAATATAGGCAATCATTTGAATACGTGGCCTAATATCAGTACATGTGGCGCGGATATTAGTGTACTTCAAAATTTTATGAGATGATAGAATGATTCTAAAACAAGTAATTTTTATCACGTAATGTATGGGTGATTAGCAAATAGTAAATGACTGTATGGCACGCAACAGAATGCATAAAGCACTGTTTTGTTACACTTATTGCCAATTGAAGTTGTAATTCCAGAAGTCATGGTCGATTTCACTAATCAGAAAAAGACAGACATGCATTTTATATCTGGGGATGATGCGGACGAAATCTCTCTATAAGTAAGATCTTCATTCTACCTTATACGAAATATCAACAAACAGTAAGTTGTAACTTCTTTTACACATACATCAACGTAAATGAAGAAGCATATCAAGATATTACACGCCTCTTGTTGGAACACGGCCTTGGTGTTCAGGATTATCACAGAACTATGTAAAGCATTTATCATTCGTATTTTTGAATGCTTTTTAGGGCTCTTATACTAGCGGGGGCCCTAGCCATAGCGACAGTAGAAATCCGCCATTGTCCAGGAAAGTAACTAGTTTCTCCACTAAACTTCATTAAACTGACATATTTGAAAGTTAGACAAGAGAAATTCAAAACCGAATGTAATGAAAGGAAATTATTACTCAGTTTCAAGAGAAAAAAAAAGGCTGTTTTATCAAATTATTTGTTCAAGGGATACTTGTAATACATATATTTGCATTTTATTTACGGAATTTTAAACTTTGCATCTGAATTGTTATACTCGTATATCCGAATGTAAGGAATTATTATGTATCCTTATATGAAGTAGCTTTGTAGAAACTTTGAAGTAACTTTGTATTAAAAAAAAATACATGAAAAATTATGGTTGATGCTTTATATTACGATACATAACTGTTCCTTACATTCGAATATATCAGAATTAAAAGCCGGATTTAAAAATTCTGAGAATAAAGTGCAAGTATATGTATAAAAAATCATCCCCGTTCAAATGGATTGGGCGTGTTATAGTCTAAGATCCGACTTAGATTGACCTACATTCATCGAATTTTCTCATAAGCTATACAAAAAATGTAGATGAAAATATTACTAACACGATGGCCATATGGCTATCTAAACAAAAGTGAACCAAGCATGGGTTTATCGTTATTTGAATTTCTAATAATTGAGTAAAACTGCAGTTTTTCTGCAGGCATTTTTAAATTTTGCAAGAATTGGTAGTTTTTCGAAAAGGAGAAGCAGATCTAAATGTTTCGCAAATATAGGACACTTATTCTTTTCAAAACTCAACATTTTCGCGTGAAAATGCTTGTGTGATTAAGAAATTATTTGCCCTGCAGAATTATGTGCTTTCAAAAAATTATACAAGAAAACTGCAGTCATTTTGCAGCTTTCTGCTGAATTTCTTAAACTTGAAGATAACCGCAGAAAATCTGCAAAATTTCTGAAATTTTGAAACCACGACAACCCTATAATAGGAGCACTTTCGCTTAGTTAGCAAAATAACATATTGTTGATAGTATTTTTATCTACATATTTACACATAACATGTTAGGAAACTCGATCAGGGTACGTAAACCTAAGTTGGATATTATAAAAAAGCGATGTTCTTTCAGTTAGAGAGTGAGTACTGCGTAGGGTGTGTGTCGCAGTGCCCCGTCCCTACTTACCCTACTTACAGCAATGGGTGGGAATCCGGCCGGCTGCGGGCTCGTGGCCTGCACGTAGCCCACGCTGTCCTGGCCCGAGGTGTACAGGTCGATGGGGCCCGGGCTGTTGGTGGCCGGGAAGCCGCGGCTGTTGGCCGGAGAGGTCGGCTGCGCGAAGCTCTGCGGACCGTAGTTGTTGATCACTGCAACGAGACAAGCACAGTTGGGAGGTTGAGTTTCCACAATACTATCACTAATTTAGTGCTCTTCTGAAAAGCTGAGTTATAACCTTGACAAAGTTTTCCTCTTTTCGGGTACTAGGAAAGGATTATTTGCCGTGGATTTGAGTTGGAGTATTTTTTCAAGGCGAGTACGTAAGTAAAGGGCTATTTATAGTATGACCATTCCGTTAGAACGAAGTGGTTTTTCGGACGTGACGGACGGAGGTGAAAAATTTCGAACACTCGCAGTAGCTCCTTCCGAAATTCACGTGACGGTATTCATCCACATGAGATAAAGTGCGCGCACCCGGCGAGAGCCAATGAAATCGCTGCCAAAAATCGGACGGCTGTCGGAGCCCGACGACATCAATCATTCTAGAACGGTGACGGAAGCCGATGATTCGGCGTGCTGTCAAGGCAACGGATTCCGAAAACGAGTTTCGCAGCAAAAAATCCGGTTCGGACGTCCGGATCGGTAGTAATGTGAAAAGCGTTTAACCGAACTCAATTCAGTGCCAATTACCCTTTCCTATTACCTGAAGAAGAGGGAAACATTGTCTTTGTAATAAGTCAACTCACCAGATATGGACTGCAATAACCACAATCATAATAACAGCTTACTTTCAGGTCAAAGGTATGTCACTTGGAATATTTTTTAAAAATATTTTTGGTGATTTTAGTTTATTTATCGATGTTGTGAACAAAGCCACAGTCGGCAAGATTCAAGAACTTTAATTTCTAAATTCTAGGGCTGCTTTATGTTAGTGGCTGTCGCCTTGTCGAAGAGGTAGAAGCAAACAAGTCGCCAAACCAAGTGACGTACGTACCTTTAACGGAAAAATACCAATAACAGTTATTACTTATCGTTTACACTTGTTAATTAAAAATAATTATAAAAAGACAACAGTAAATTCACTTTGAGATAATAAGGAAGTAAATCAAGTCTACCACATAGACACCATACATTTTGTACCTCATTGAAGCAACTATTCTGATACATATGCTACAAATTATTAAAACTGTCTGCCCCACTGCCATTTATGTATCGCTAACAATTTAACTAAACGTAAACGAAGATCAAATAGATGAAATGTAAACTTAACCCACAGCCAAACATTTTCTATTCAATGTTTCTTACTTATTTCAGCATTTTATTGTAGCTGTTATTACACTGATTTCCAGTTACTTAAAGGATGTTTTTAATGAGCAAAAAATATTAAGTTCATCTTATGTAATACAAAAATTCGAAATTTGCATTGACGTTCAATGCAGCAAGTGCGTATTTTGTACACTCTATTTAAGACATATACACAAGATTGTATGAAGGTCTTGAAAGTGGAAATATGGCATTCTTAAATTACTTTTTCTTTTAGTTCGTTGGCTATATATAAATGTTTTTTATTCGGTATTTTTCTTCATAAATCGTCGCAACACACCTTTCGTTCACCATTTTTTGGATTATTTGCATGCCCCCAACTTAAACAACAAAGTTTGTCGCTTATTCGTTCATATAACAATCTACTAATTTATTCAACGCAGAATTTGGGACACTTAATTTTTGTAATTCAAGTTTTTGTTTTAGTATTAGAAAATAATTAAATTATAGTTTAAAAAAGCTAAAACGTACGCTTTTAGAGTAACTAATTTTCAAAACTATTGAATATCAGCTAAGTTTACATGCCCTTTTAATAAATACATAAACAGAAATATAGTTTAGCCTTTAGTATAAATAATAGTATTCAATTTATTACTTTTATAGTAGTTAAGAACGTGAATTTTATCTTTTCTTTAGAGTTACATACATACAAACAAACCCACACGTGAAACTAATAAAAGCGTATTATTAAGTGCCTAACTCAGTGATTTCCAAACATTTTATACCTGCGCTCTTTCCTCCCTTTTTCATACAAAAATTGTTCATCTCCTCTACTCTGTCAATTTTCGTACCTGTCTGATTTCAAAAATTCTCTCCGAGCATCACAATTTATTAGTGGGTAAGAATAACAATATCATATTTTATATTTGTACTAGCTGCTTGGCCTGGCTTTGTACGGGTTACCTCTGAACAAAAAATTAACAAAACTTGAATATTTTATAAGACTGGGCGTCTTACTAATTTTTTTCCGAATATTCTTTTATTTTTGCGTTTAAAAAATACTATGTACGTGGCCCGCTAATGAATTTCATGTTTGATTTCAGTCAGCCATCATTCAAAATTATCATTATCTTTATCATTACTGTTTCATTTCAACCACGCTTTATAACAATGGATTTTATATTTAATCATTTAGGACAAATTGCTTTAAATTTGATTCTCTCAATTCCTTTAGAATCCCTTCATCACACCTTATGTGAATTAAAACTAATGAAGCCTGAAAAATGACGAATCGATCGGTAGCTGGTTCGACTACCAGTTCATTGGCGTTCAGGAGAAAGAAGCAGGACACAGGTAGATAGAAAGATACTCAGTTTTTAATATAATAAGATTGTAAGACATCAATTTTATGTTATTATTATTTTTTATATTTAGGTTCGGTTTTGTTTCGTGCCCCCTTCGTACCATAACTCTATGACTTGCTAGAGAGCAACGCCGCATAGATTTGAAACAACCGACTTAACCAGCTTTCGTTATTACTCCATCGTTTCGGTTAGATACTCAAACGACACAATCTTTGCACAGCCAGCTCCCCCCTCCCCCTTAGAATCCAACCCTAGACAGCGTCCCATTTGAAAGGCAGATGTATCTCCTGAGCGGGAAGGAGGTCCTCGCGTCTCGGGAGTTTGTCTTCCGCGCTGATGGATAGACAATAGCGAGCCACGCACCATTCAAGCCCGAAACGGATTTGCATACGGGAGGAAGTAGTCTTGAATGCTATCAGCACGAGGCATGGTATCTGGAAGATGGAGCCTGATGTTCTGAAACACCAAGACGCCATTGTTTCCCGAATAAAAAATCCCTTGCATTATCTGCACAACCACATTTTTTGTTTCAAGAAAAAGTATCTTAACCCCATTTTAAGAAAAGAAAAAAAATTCACTTTTCTTCGGCAAAAAAATCTATTTTAGCATATTTTTCGCGAGTACTTTCGTTTGCATCATTTAGAACACCTTAGCCAACTTAAATTTGTTTTCAAAACACTACAATTGTTAATCTTCAGATATAAATAACTTCTTTGCGAGTATTTGCGCCCGAACTCTTCGTTATCGGCTGCTGATGAAATTTTGTGTTACACTGCAAAAAAAAAAGTTGTTTTTACAGTACAATACAGCTAATTTTATAGTAATAAACTGTAACAAAAATTGCTTGTTTTACAGTAGTAAACTGTAAAATTGCTAATTCTGCTGCGATAAATTGTAAAATTGCTAATTTTACAGTTAATTACTGTGCATTTTATAGTTTTAAACTGTAACTTTTGTTGCCAATATTATACTGTAAAAACAAGTTTATTTTTTGCACTGTACATATTGCACTACTTTTTTGGTTTAAAAAAATCTTTAATTTCAGTAATTGATTGCTTTTTTTGAAAAACAAGTCTTCAAAGGAAAATATGCAAAGTAAATCAAAAGCAACGAAAATAAGACTTTTGAATTTCGCTGCTTAAAACTGATAACAATTACAGGGATTTAGACTATAATTTTACACTCTAAAATTAATAAAACTGCTCAAATCTGTCGATCGTTCATCAGTGCTTTGGATCAAGGTAACATCCTAGAGAATCATACGTGACGTTCAAATACGCATTTTTTTTCAAAAGAATCTACAATATTTTTTAAATTAGCAAGAGCTATAAGCAGGAAATTTAAAGATGGTATGAAAGCAAAGGAAATGAAATGAGGAATAGCATTAAAGACAAAGAAAAGGCAAATGATCATTTACCTGAGAGGGCTTGAGTTAGTAGCGGTGGGGACGTCTGCTGACCATTCAGTTCCACTACAAGAGCAGGAAGGGGAAAAAAGACACAGGAAGCATTGTTAGTCAATAATGCAAGCGATCAACAAAAAGGAAGATTAGACAAGAAGCTACCACATGGAAAAAAATACAACTGAACAAAAAACATGCTGACATGACAAAGAAAACAATAATATTCTTTATAAATGTATATGATATATTATTTAGAGCAAAATCTACAAAAGAGTAAATTTTTCGCACTCGAAATAAGTATCAAAAATACGTAACCCATTTTCAATGGTCAGCAAAACAGACAAATTTAATATTGAGACAACCTATAACTGAGTAGTGATTTCTTATTGCTCGATTGGAGTGTTTATAACCGGATTTTTTTTCAGGTGTGGTCTGTTTAGGTTTATGAGAGACTCTTTAGTATTATTGAGTATACAATAACCTAACCATATACAATAACCTAAGGGAGGATTTAAAACAAAATAACGGATAGGCAGCATGTTCAATCTTCTTTTCATTTAGAAAATGTCTATGAATCTGATTTTTGAGAAGTTGGTTTCAAATCAACGGACTATAATCACATTTTATGGCTCCACTTGTTATAACTTCTTAAACAGTTTTATGTGAGAACTCTGTCAAAATGAAAAGGAATTTGTCTTATACTATAGAACATTTCCCAAGAAAACAAAAGTGTGTAAAATATTTTATTAGATATTAAAGCTATTATAATTTAATATTATAGTTTACAAGATTTGCCAAATAGTTCTCAATGTTTTCAATCGTATGAGATATGCCTAGAAGAAAACTAAGCATTGAGATGCTGATGCAATGACAAGATGGCACATGTTGTCATAATAAAAAGAGAGGAATGATTTTTTTTCTTTTCTTGCCTTGTTTCTCACCACATTTTTTCTATTATTTTTTTATTAAAGTTTTGCCACCAAAAGCAGATGGATTCCTTTCATAGATTTTCTAAACTATGTAAGAGAACCGTTTTTCTTTGAATGCCAAAATCAACGATTTTTTTAAAAGCCGTTTATTAGAATTGTAGGCAAAATTTGAAATCACAGAGTTAGTTTGCGAGAAAACTTAACAGTAAAACAATAACTATAACTACACTGATGTTTATGAAGTCTCATGTGACCTTTGCTTTTTCTTTTATAAACACGGTGTCATGTTAAAACTTCTGCTCCGACAAAAGGAAAAAATGGCATCCTTATCATCCAAAATATTAGCATGTTATTGATGTTTTTCTGTGGTATACATGAACTTAGTAATCTGCTTAATATTAAAATTTGTTTTAAAATGCAAATTCTATGCATCATAACTCGTCTTGTCAAGATTATAACGAAGTAAAATTTAAATTTCATTACGATCTATTGCCATCTCCATGCTAAAATGTGTTTTTGTAGTATCTTTTAACTACAAAAAAATGTTAACTAAGATTGATACGACGCAACTACAAGTGCTAAAATTTTAAACAGTATTTTAAACCAAAACTTTCAGTGTGCTTTTCAGAGTAATTACATTACTAAGCAGATAAATTTGATTTATATGAACAAAAAATTACATTTTTTGAAAGCATGGAAGTCAATTTTTTGGGTGCATAGCCTCACACATTTTTTAATAGAATATGACTGCATTACCAAACAGTTTAAAAAAGAAACTACAGTACGATAAATAATATCACTCATACATGATAACTACTTAAAATTAAGAAGTTAAAATGAATATTTAATTCAATTATTTTCGAATATATGATTAGTAACTATGTTGAGACAAACACTCCGAATATGAACAAAAATCAAACACTTTACAAATATGAGATGCCAGACGATAAAAGAATAAAAATCAGGAAAACAGCGAAACTTTTAAGAGTACATATGCACAGATCTTTACTAATTCTTACCTCACGTCATATCCATGAAGAGGAGAATCGAAACTCGTCAAGATGGATTTTACTACTACTAACTACGACGGGAACTATTAGAAGGACTATGAGGGTATTAACTACACTATAAATCGAAAGATACCAGAGAAGTTCTAGTGGAAAAGTATTCTAAAGAGAGAAAGACTGAGAAACTATTGTAGAAAATACTATATTGCTACTGTAGAAGACTCTTCTCAGCTGGTTCTGTTTAGAAGGGCTACGAGGAGACTGAAACGTTGATGGAGGACTAAAAGATTTGGATTTATAAAGCTATTAGATAGGACTATTTTACTGATAGGGACTAGTTGGAAGATGAAAGAGCTACGAAGAACCGCTAGTCGGTTGTGATAAAATGGCTAAGATGAGAAAATTGAAAAAGAGAACTATACGAGAACACCAGACGACTAACGACCAATATTTAATATCGAAAGCCTAACAAGCAATGCGTTGGACAAAAGACACGTCACTTACAACACCAGGGCGCAGAGAAATACGAAAAGAACTATAGCTTCGTGCAGTAATATCTTATTACGTATTAGTTTCAAAAAACAGTAATGTCATAGAAAAATTTTGATTTGATTTATATGCTTCAAGACATTATTCTACAACGGATACATTTTGAAAAAATAATATTTATTAAAGCATAAATGAGTGCAGTCGTTTTTTGAGGGTACAAGAAGATTACTTTTCAGCAAAAAAAGAAGTGAACTCACTTATAGATGAAAGAACGTCCGAAACGTCAACTAAGATTTTCAACCAGAATTTCAGTTTCATTCGCGTTGAAAAAAAAAAGGCTCCTAGCGTCTCCAAAACAAATCTCTGCACTCGTTTGAAATTTGTTTTTTTTTTTTAAATAAATGATATTTTCATAACAATATTTTACATTACAAATCTTCATTACGTGAACTCCAATTTAGCATATATGATTATACGTTCCTAAAAGTCTAAGATAAATTATTTATTTCATACTGTGCAGTAAACAGGTCCTTTTAAAATAAAATTAAAAAAAAAAAAAAACTGGGTTTTTTCTAGAAATTAACCATAAATTCAATTTTATTGGAGAAAAAATACACCAATGTTAACAGTGTAAACGCATATATAAAGTTTGATAAGATATTACTACACAATAAACATACCAACATCTTTTAAAAATTAAGATATTAAAACTTCTTGGTAATGTCTACATTTGAGCATTTGAAAGACAGATTACCTTATAACTTACGACAAAACACGCTCGTTTTTGAAAAAGTAAAACCACCACAAACGTTATGCGAATTCTTAAAAAAATAAAACAAAACAAAATTTTAAAGTGGGACCCTAAGTAACTCTCAAGAAATATGAATTTAAAAAATCAGAAAGTTAAAATAGTATGCGAAATACACTCATTTTTTCACACGAAAATATGTAATTGGTATAAAAATAAAACATATAATCGAAAAGCAACTATTCAATTCTTTTTTTAAGGAAAATAATAATGGCAATTATAAATTATTAACACAAAGTTTCGTTTACTTTAATTTACATATCACAATCTAAACTTTTAATTAATAATAAATGCACACTTAAGAAAGAATATTTAAGTGCTAATAACGTAAACATTTTTTCGGATTTAAGAATCATCCTCTTAAAGAGTTTAAAGAAAAATATAAGTTACTACTTTACAGTATTGAATTTCCTCGCTTTTCAGAACTCTAATCTAAAATATCTAAAGGTTTCATACGTTTCCATGCAAATAATTTTAACAAGATATTTTCTGTCCATATATCATAAAATGGGAAATGGTGTGAAACGAAACTGTAAGTTATATGCTTATTTTGTAGTGTTCAGAGTAAAATTTCAACGAATCGCGAAGTAATGAAGAAAGGTCATTAACTCGACTTTGAATTACCTACTATCTGTATTTATTTTGCTAAACGCTTACCGTCCGTCCGTACGAACTGCGCCTAGCACTCGCGAACCATTCCACTTAAAAAAGGGGTGATGGGTTGTTAGTGGGAACTTTCTGAAGTTTTCAATTTAAAACTTGCATTTGCTATCCTTTTGACATATTCAACTAAATTTGTATTTGAAATTAGCATCGTTCTACGTTGTTTGATACGGCGCAAAATGCTTCTTATTATTCTCCTCCTGATTGCTATCTTACCTATCACCCCTATTTTGGTGAGATCAGAGAAGACCTGACGCATGCGTAAATACGAGGAAGGTTTTACCTAAGAAAATCAGACAGTAGCGCATGCTTTGTTTCAAAATCGTTTCTCTACCCAAATATTGTATCATGAATAATTTTAAGCAGCATACTTCACATTTCTCTCAATTATTTAAAGCTATTTTTCTTTGGATTGGTGCTTTTTTCCATAACTTGTGGCTGTAGGTACTTAAACTGCTTCTCCATCATTTTAAGAAATTAAATAGCATTCTTACAGATTAACTGTGCTTAAACTGTACTTAACTGTACTCAATATAATTTCAGATTTCAGTTGTCAAGAAAGATTTACATGTCTTTAAATCTTTGATTTCTATTCTTCATACATCTTTTTCTATACTTTCAAATTAGATATTAAAATGGTTCATGTCATCAATGAAGTAATATTGTACTCCTTAATAAGCTAGTTACCTACGAACAGTGCAGGTTTTGACCCAAAAGCAAAATTTTCGTTTTAATCCGTAGAAACAACTCATTTTGAACTTTCATGCTGGTTGCTTTTTCCTATAAACATCCTATCAGCATATCGTTAACACACTACATTAATCTTGTATTTGAACGCTTAAATAAAATTATTTTAAACTCTTCTATGCAACCAAATTTAAAATATTAATTCCATGAAGTTAGGCAAAAATAAGCACCTTTATTTATATAAGAACCTAACTTTGATCGGTTTCTAGTCCTTTAAACAAAAAGCATACAGTATCAATCATTTACATAAACAATTACCCACATTCAAGAGATAAATAAATCTTTTGACAATAATAACTGCTACCAATATAAAATGAAAATTTCATATTAATGACGTAAAGCAAAGTTTGATGATTTATAATTATATATCTTTGTACATATCACACTAAATAATACAAGATGTTTTTAAGGAAAAAAGTATTCACGGATTATTTCCCACAATGTAATATATGGATGCTGTATGATTTGCATTTCAAACAGGAAATCTTTTCTATTGCTAAAGGATTCTAAATCTACTTTAAGAAACAAAAACAAAATCCATTTGCATCGATATTACAGAAGACAAAAATAAAATACTCAACTTATGGTGCTTTCAGACTAGTATAATAGAAATAAATTTTGTTAAATCTTATAAAGAAATATAAATTTTTGAAAATAGCATTTAAGAATAGATTTACACTATTTTAATTGATTTAAGTGGATAAAACATTTTAATCACAAAAAATTTTTGTTCTGGTAATATTTATTTGAGCTGAGCTTGAGCAAGTATGATAATGGGGTTTTCTTCTGGGGAATAAAAAAATAAAATAGAAAACACAAGCTCTTATTTTGATTTTTTAGAGAGGTAATGCTTCTCGCTTTAATTAAGCGATTGGAATTATAAATATATTTTTAGACATTGCTTTTCCTTTTTTTTATAATTTCAAATTTATAAAAAACAAAGGTTTTTGTACTATGTAAAAAAAAATTACTATGACTAAAGAAATATTATTTGTTTTTAATTTTTATGTTTTTAAGCAATTTCTTTTCTTTAAGATATAAACTTCCACTCTTTGCAATTTTATTTAAGTAAATAAATAAGTAAATAAATGCGTATTTCTACTTTAAACGTTTCTTAAAATTAAAAAACCCGTTTTCCTCAAAACTTCTTAAATTTTAATACCCCTCTATATTTCAAGTGCAATTCTTTCAAATGCTCAATGCCTTTTCTAAAGACATGCAAACGATGTGTTTACAAAATACTCAGTCTAAAACTACACTAAAAGATCTAATAAGAGAAAAGAGGTACACAGTATATGAGAAAAAGGAGAGTTAATTTCAACAAACAAGAATTCCACTCTACAAGACTACTAGAAACTACCTAAATGCATCCATACAAATTACAACGGCCACTAAGCACCAAAATACCGTTATCTATGATTTACTGCACTACAACAGCTATCTCTTCAATACTGTAAATAAAATTATCAGTACAAATTTAGCTTTGGAAACGCTTCACATTTCAATTGCTGGATTTTTAATAAATTTGCTTTCAATAAAAAAGGTTAATCAGCTCCAAAATTGTTTATATTTTCTCTTTCATCATCCTTATTACCAAACCAAACACGTTTGAGGCAAACGTGATTTATGTATTTTAGGTTTATTCTTAACGTACTACAAAAGTATAATTTTGTTTCTGATTTCTAATCTGATTCAATTTGTGAAATAGTATTTATTTTTCTAAATTACTTTTCAAAATTCTATTAAAAGGAAAATATAATATTTTTATACAGCTTCCATCGCTATTCATTTCATTTGTTTATTGTGTGCCTTATTCCTTTAGTTTTTAAAAAGATAAAGTAAAACCCATGACAGTGAAAATTACATATGTGACAGACTTTCCTTTCATACGCCAACTTGGCTTAAAATTCTTAAGACTTAATCTTTAAACAACCTAAAAATACTTCATTCTCTTTGTTTTCTCCCCTATAAAGGAATGTTTTTAATTTGAAACACATTTTCCTCTGCTGTGGTACGTTTCATCAACTTTTCTACAGCACAGTTAGAAAAAAAATGAAGCTTACTGCATAATTATCCTTTAGAATAAGTAAAATTCGATATGAAACGATTTTAAATGCATTGGAATTGGATCCTTTTAAAATTTATATTTTTGATTAACACTAAATATTGTTTAAAACCTCTCTCTTAAAGTCTCTTTTATCAAACGTAAAGAAATTTGCCAGTTTTTAAGTACTGCACTTGATTATGCATTTTTCTTAGCAGTTTAAAAGTTAAATGTTTAAACAAACACAAAACTAATGCATGAGTACACAATGCTAAAGCATGGTATTTTCGTTAACGAAAAAAGAAATCTAATTTCAGTACTTTTACTACCTTTTAAATTACTACATAAATCAACAAATTAAATACGTATATTTTTTCGTCATTTTTAACTATAATTGAAAAAAAAAAGTTAATAAAAGATATAAATATTCAATAAGTGTGTAGTTATAAATAAAAATAGCAATAATTGCTGGCTAAATTATTTTCAATTATTTCGTTTACCTTTCCCAGGTCTTGACATAAGTTTTACGTATTTTTATTGTCAATCCAATTAAAATTCGAAAAAATAATTCGAGGGAAAAATTGCCAATTGATTTAATTATTGGAGCTTTTATTGAATTAGCTTTTATTAACTTTACAGGAAAGCATGTAGAGGGAATGAAATTAATTTCTAAGAAACTTGGCAAAATTGAAAAGCTTCGTGTTAAACGATGTTTTCCTTGTTTCTTCCTCATAGAAACAAAGTGAAAGGGAGTTTTTGCCCTCTTTATTCAAAAGTGGAACTGAAAAAACAATGTCATGCTTAATTATGGCTTAATTCAATTTATAAAGCTTAAATATTGCCTAGTCTTTGAATTAAGTAGATAAAGGTTTTTATGTTTAAATTTATTTCAATATTCTAATTTTGTAGAAATGTGAAATAACTGTAAAAGAATCGGCATTTTTTATCAATATAAAACTGTATTGAGTATAAAATATGTTCAGTGTTTTGATTCAAGTGTTTTTCCACTTTATCATAGAGGAAATATTACACTTTCATTTAAATAAGAATGCAATTAAGAATAAAATTAAAAAAAAAAAAAAAGAAATACTCTAAAAAATATTGTCGTACAAACAAACAAACATGTTTTTTTTTCTTTCATTTGTTTAAACATCGTATGTGATAAATTCGAGTAAAGAGCCAATAATAATTGTCCAAGTTGACTAAGCAGTATTCAGGGTATTTTTGATAAATCTGTACGATAAAATAGCTTTTACTGCAGTAAAAGATATAGTGAAATTTTATCAGCTTTTGGAGGTTTCATATTAATTTTCAATGGAAATCTAAAAAACATAAAACGTTTCATATGTACACGACTCCTTCCTACAATTAAGAACGTAAATTGCAAAAACATGTAATTTGCACGTAATTATTCCGTGCGAATCACCAATTTTTCAGCATTTCAACGAACATTCGCACGAAAGAACAATTAAGGAAAAAATGAAACTAGATGACATTTTGATTTTAAGCGCAAAACCACGCAAGATCAGAGGAACCTAACAGCTGTTATTAATTTTGCAATGAAAAAGTTTTCAAATCGATCGAATTCATTTTATGTGAAAATGCAACAAATAAGTAAATACACCAATGTGAGAGAAAAAACACATGGCAACCAAGTCAGACCAAACGCGGAAGTTTTCATCCAAAATCGAACTAGAAAAGGACTCAAGACAATAGAATATGTGGCAATAGAATCGAATGAAAAATCGAAGAAGACATTCAACTTTTGAAACCAAAGATTCGAATAATTAATTTTATTCCTTGTAATTCATAACATATAAGTCATTGCATGAAATATCAATGAAGAAGAAAGAAAAAAATTGAATAGGTATGGAAAAAGGTTAGCTGTATATGAAACAATACTCTGTACAAGTGCATTGTAGTCTTAAATGAGTCTTTTGAGTGTTATTGAAGAAATCTACGTAGGATAGTTGACTGGTTTTCAGTTTCAATGCAAAGTCCTAAACGGAGTTGAAAGTCGAAAGAAAAAAGAAAGAAAAAAGTTGAAAAGAGAAGAAAAAAGTTTGAAAAAGCTAACATTATAGCTTAATAACATGCATCTTAGAATGTGATTTCTCGTCTACAAAAAATGCCAATTCTTTTACAGTTGAAAATAAACAAATAAATAAATAATTTTGCGTACAACTGCTGCAATTGCTGAAGTGATTTTGTGTCTTTTCGACTGATTTAGGAGCGAATTTCGCTTTTAAATGCTTCAACTTCTAACAAACGAACTGATAAATCTAGACAGAGCTCTCATACTTTTCGACACGTTAGGTAACTTATGTCTTCACATCCGCGTAAAAACGCTTATTAGTATATTTATTCGAAAAAAATGGACAAATAGATAAAAAGCATTTTGTAAAGTTTCATGTTAAGCGAGGTTCATAACATTTAAGAACGAATTCCGTTCCTAAAAAGTCTTTTTTGTTTATTAGTTCTGAACAAAAATCCACGAAACGTCAGCTATTTTAGGCTTTGAAAGAATAATTTATTTCCAACATAGTCAATAACAACACGTAGTCAGCACAAAAATGGAATTCAAAACGAAACGAGCAACAGTATAAAATGTACGACAGAGCAACATATCACAAAATTTGCAAAAACGTAGAAGTGTACGTCGAAATCCACAAAGAATAAATAGCGCTCTTCCACAGAAATATGGAAAAATATTAAAATATCAGAGCAAACATATACAAGCAGCAAAATGCTTTGGTTGAGTCGTCAAAGTTCAAAAAATACGGAAAATGAATTGTGGCAATTTGTTACAGGCATATATTGTTCAATCTCAAATATTAAGCTGCGTTAGTAAAAATAAAAAAAAATCATCGACAGTATCTGATAGGGAATAAAACGATGCAAAATAATGTTTCGACGATTGTCCATTATTACAATTTCGTAGGCAGTTCACAGACACACAGAAATATTTAAAACGAAGTTTAAACACAACTTAGAATAAAATTGTGCACTGATATGAAAATAAAAATGCGTGAACGTATTATAATATATAAATAAACATCAGACGCTAACCTAAAATTTTCTATTTTTATAATGATGAAATCAAAAAAATAAGTTATCCAAAAACAGTGTTTCAATTAAGAGCTAAAATATTTTAATTTATTTCTAACAAATGTTTGAATAAAATTAAAAATTAAGTACTATCAGATATTTTACAAATAAAGAGATAAATAAATCAGTAAATCTAATATGTTCTATGTACCTTAAATAGTTTTCTAAATTTCTTGATTAGTAAAATGACACTTGCTCAGCACGGAATACAGAAAATTAGTTTAAAATTACTCTTTTTTAAAAACAGTATTTGTTTGTGTTTTTTATGCTGATTAAATAAACGTATATGTAATAATGATTAGATGTATGGGTTTGAGGGGAATCAAAAAAAAAAAAAAAATAATACTTATAGCATATAGTTTTAAAATATAGATCACATAAAACAAATCCGCTATTGAATGTTTTGAGAAAACTGCAACGTTTTTATCAAGATAATTGAAAGTGTAAAAAAAAAATGGAAAATTTGTTTAGTTTCCTACGTTTCAAAATCTGCAACAAATAGTTTTTACAATGAAGGTATAAAATGCTCATTTCACTTGCTATTTTTTACTAATTAACTTGAAAATATTTTCAGAAACTTAAATGTGTTTGAGATAAAATACACACCTATTAGTTAACGTTTTTGCAACCGTTTTAGCTAAAATAAAAATGAAAACTTTACATTAAAAATGTTAAACTATTTTTTTAAACACCGGGATAAAATTTATTCACAGAAAACAAAATATAAACTATTCTTATTAAAGTGTTTTGCCCACTTTTAGCAAAATTTAAAAGTACGTTTTTTACTCTTAAAGCATAATTTCTATTTACATTTGTGGGGAGAAAAACATTAGGTTAAAAACAAATACACAGTATGTATTTAAAGTCATTCAAATTTATCTTGTTCAACGTAAATCGTGCTTTATTAAACATTCTAAACATAATTTTTAATGTAATTAAGAATTTTCCAGCTAAGTGTTTGCGATACATTTTGAATAAATATTAAGTTTAGTACTTAAAACGTCGATGCAAATGAAATCTAATTTAAGCGAAATTATAATCAGTAATACAACTTTCGTGTATTTATGATTAAAAAAAGACTTTACTCATTCAAAGTAAACTTTTGTTTTAAAGTAAATCAGAATTGTATTATCAGCAAGCGCCATTTATTAGTTACTTTTTAAAATTTTCATATCTTGAGCGAGTTTTATTTCTTTCTTACAAGGAAACTTCTAATTCCGAGAAACCTAAGGAACAAATGTAAATGGAGGGCACAAAATGGAACGGCTGAAAGACAACTGAAGTCTTTTGGATGCCAGAAGCATATACGGGAGTCGGCATTTAGTAATCTTAGATTGGCTGGAAGGTAGTTTGATATGTCTGGCAAAAAGACTGAAAGCTTAATTTTAGTTATCTTATTATTTCCGACGGATGGCTTAAAACTTATTTGGCCGAGCTAAGAAGCTAAACTAAGGAGATATACTTTAACGACTGATTAAGTAATAACCTTCAGTGTTATCTCAAAATGTTTCCAGGCAGTCAAGTCATTCCAAATTTTCAATTTAAGTAGCATTTACTTTTGAAATAAATTACTCCCTCCCCCGAAATGTTGCAAAAAATCCATGCACAAATTTTTCTTCTCTAAAGGCGGAAAGAAAAACTAAATCAAATATTCATTTTGGAATCATAAAAAGTATATTTTCAAAGCTGAATACCACCTTTCAGTGTTCCATCATTTATCGAAGGAGAGCCTTTAACGGATCGTATTAGATCCCCCTTCCATTTTAACCAATAGGTATACAAAAAAAAAAAAAAAAAAAAGTTTTGATTAATATATTTTCTATCCCGGATCCCTTTTCACCCGCCCTGTTGCAGTGGTACTTCTAACCCTCTCATGATGAGTTCCATACTTGCTATTGGTTCAGGAATTAAATTTAACGCATCTAAGTTAATACAAAACGAAGTGATCCTACCTTACCATTTTATATCTTGAAAAAGAAACGAACTTTTTAACGTTATTTTTTAAGGGTAGCAATTATGACATTTCTACTGCTATAAATTGCGATAAGTAGTAAATACGAATTTCCGAGGCATTCAATTAATAGTAACATGCGAATGATTGTTTAACTTTGGACTCGTTTATTCAATTGCTCATCAAAAACTATCTGAAGTGGTGAGCGAATAAAATGACTGATGAGCTGAGGACTCATTTGTTCAATTACTCATCACAAAACTATCCGAAGTGATGAGCGAATAAAATGACTGATGCGCTGAGGACTCATTTATTCAATTGCTCATCACAAAACTATGTGGTGAGCGAATAAAATGACTGATGCGCTGATTAAAGCTTTTAAAAGGCTATTTTTTAGATCAAATTGGATACAGAAACGGCAAAATATTTTCAGTAACCTGAACAAGCAAGTATGGACAATATTCTCAAGATTGTAAAAAAAATTGAGTAGTGAGTTTTCTGAGCCAATCTTCATTATTCATCCGAGAGGGAACAGTTTGTAAAATACACTTCTTTGTGCGTCCCATCCCCTTTCAAACTAAATTATTTTTCCCATTTTCCCAATAGGATCACAAGAATGGGCGGGAAATATTTTTCGTAGTTGCCACAAAAAAATGGCATCATGTAATGAGGGGAGGGGGGTTAAGAGGCAAAAAATTCAGACTAAATTTTACTGTCATGTTTGATTTCCACCATTTAAAATCAAAAGGCATTGTGCTTTCCAACTATTGATCCGCTAAATGAAATGTTTTGTTGACAAACCGGAAACTTTTGAAAACACACAGAAGGACTACGCCAAGGAAAGAAATCTCATATGCAATGTAACTCGTATTAAATACTGTACATAGTAAAGCTATATCTAGGTAGTGAGAGAGATGCATTTACATGCTAAATGTTAAAGTGTTTATTCAGGAATATAATTGTGCCATGCCTCTTTTAAATTTATTAGTAATCAAAATAAAGAGTATATGATAAAATATTCTTAATAAACGCGTTTGACTTAGACTATGAAGTTAATCATAGATCATTACATAACTAAAAGTTCCCATGGAGCAGTTCTTCTAACGATGGAAAAGGGTTGATTAAAATTGTTTGCGCAATATCGCATTGCTATACACTTCGACTTTTCCACTAAATTGAGACACTGAACGGAAAAATACCTTTAACCCGCCTAGCAATTTCATAGTATTTAAAATATTTTTCTCCGGCCTGAAATCACTGTTAGAATTATATAATGTAATAACCGTGCCTTTCATTTCAGGTCTAAAAATTACTTTTTGTAGAAAACTTCGTAAATCAGTATCAAATAAGATGAAGGAAATCAGATCAGTGATGACAATGAGTGTTTTAGCGATTATAAAACCATGATAATGCAAATAGAGTGGTTAGTAAAATAGTTGAAGGACGCAAAGAAGAGAAAAATAAACTTATGCAAGAATATCATCATTTAAACTGGCTTTAGACGAAAATAAATTTACCGTTTGCAACTAAACAGAAATTTATATGCAATAAATAGATTATACACTTAAATGCCACTATCATGCTTGTTTTACCGAAGTAAAACGCACCTTTCTTGGAAGATAAACAATTAGTTACATTGAAAGAAAAAAAAAAGATTGAAAAGTCGTTTCCTCACATGAATTTTGCAATAGTAACTTTCTTTTATATAATTTTATAAAAGGAAAGAGAATGGTGAAGATAAAGAAAAAAAAATCTATGGGGAGGGGCTTTAATTTGTACAAATATTTTGTATTAAGTTGACTATTTGACACAGGTTCAATCTTTCTACCGTGTTCATATCGGTAATCCTAATATTTTAAGTTATGACAGTTTATAACAAAAACTAAAATTCCGATTTTTTAGACGACCAAAGGAGTGAAGCTAAATGAATGTGAATTGCATGGTGACTTCATGGCACAAGATATTCGTGAATAAACACTTGATCAGAATCCTTTGTTACAACCTTTCCTTGAATAACCAACCATGAATCCTCATCTAGTTTACTACCTACGTGTGGCTCGGTATCTATGTACATTGTATCCCGCGACCTATAACCATTCCCTCTATATCTGTGCTATCAAAGGATTCTAGAAATCCGTCATGTGAGTATTCTTTGGTGCTGAAGCAACTTAGTACTTTCAAAACTTATCACAAAGCGGAAAATTTTCAAACCTTTTATTAGAGGAATGACGCTTCCAATTGCTTATCATTTTTTTAGACTGTACTGAAACTATATTTTCTTGCGTACTAAAAATTATATTTCACCATTGTCTCTCACCATCCTTAAAAGTCTATACATCATGTATATGGCAACGGTTTAGCCGATGCTACAACAACAGATAAATTGTTGGAAAAAAGTCACATTTATGTAAAACATAATATTGGTAAAGTTATTTACAGGTAAAATAAAATTGCTTTTTGAGTGAAAGGTAACAAACAAAGAACTTGAGGAGTAAATATTTATTCATCAAGTTAGTAATTTTTACTGTATAACTTCAGATGAAAGGATTGAAATCTTTTGAAACATGAAAAATAAGTGAACTTCGCCGTTTAATACTTTCAACACGAAATTTAAGCAATCTTAATTAATTTTTGACACAGTAAAAATGCTTGACTTTTAATACGATGAGTCATGGGATTGCTGCTTTGAGATTCTTGTTTCAAGTGTTTTCAATCAATTCTCGGTTTAGATATCGATATTTTTCAGTATTTCGCCAATAATAATAGAAAAAAAATCAATGGATAAGGCAGACTCGACAAGTCTGATCAAAGACTTATCAGACTATCAAAGATTTAACGCAGAAGCTGGACAGAATGATTTTGTTTGATATTTGTAAAATAACAGCGGTAAAATAATGAAATTTGACCCACGTTTGATCAACAAGTTGTAAAATAAGCGCACAAAACCAATGCATCCTAAATACTAAATGCCTACTACATTTGCTTCGCTACGGGAGACATTGGTTCCACTTTGAGCGCCACCTTGCTGCAATCCGATGATGCCGTTGTTATGGGTATGGGGATAAATCCAAACAATATTCGAATTAAATTTTTTGATTGGCTAATTTTTAAATTTAAATTTAGAAATCAACCAATCGTAAATGTCTCTTGTCTCGAAGAACTCTGATATGGCAGTGCGTTGTGAACCAAGGGAGGAATTTTGTTCTGTGCTAAAAACCAGAAAGTAGTAGTATTTAGGAGGGGCTGACAAAACTAACGTGAAAAATGATCAATGTGTATCTCCCGCACGGGAATTTAATACATAACTATTTCAATTGATGGGCGTTCTTTGAGATTTAATATCCTGGGTGGCTGGCTGCACCGAATACTCACATAACGGATTAGTATGCGTAATGTGTTTTACGAGAGTTAAGTAGTATAATATCAACAGCCTACATCTACTAGTACAAACAGTTAAAATCTTCAAAACGGCAAAGACTACAGCTACCATATGGACGCTAGTTGGACGTTTCTATAGAGACGATTTTTAATGTACTAGGTATGAGCACGTGTATGATTACGAACACACGAGGAAGGGGGCAAAACGAAGTCCACATGCCCAAAGATAGCCAGCAGACATTCGATCCTGTTACTCGAAAGTCAACTTAGTTATTTATTCATGATCTCACACATTCAACAGCTAGGACATACATTCAATAACGCTGAAAAACCTCGGATAAATCTCGAAAAACGTTTTTTGCAACTTACAATTAATTACGAAAGTACGAACTAATTACTAAAAGTATGATAATGGCACACTTTAAAGAAAGAAAAAGATTTAAGATTGGCTACTATTAGGGCATTCTACTTTTTGTATGGTTTTAAACAATCAACAGTGTGCTGCATAGTTTGCTACCTTTAACCATTTGAATGGCTTTTAGCGCATATTGACATTAATAAAGAACATAAAACATTTCAATCGACTGAGATTTGTTCATTAAAGACAACCATTTACCCGAGATTTTACCAGCGTTTATTCAAGGGGGGGGGGGCTTTTTTAAGAAGTTAGAACGAAATTAATTATAAATGGATAATAATCAAACCAGTGATGAGCCACATCATGGTTGAAAATGTTAGAGGGATTTAAAGAAAGAGGGACAAAAGATTTTTTTACCTTTGGCACAAAAATGCGTAAAGGCAAGCCCAAATAAAACTACAAAATTGTTCCGAAGCCAAACAATGCGTAACAAGGCTCGAACGGCAGATCATCATTGCACCACTTAATCTCAGTTTTGAAATAAAACGTTGATTTTGTAAAGTGCCATTCAAAAGCCAAAAATGCTCAGTCTTTCTCATGGTTAACACTTTGAATAAAACCCGTTTCGTACTTAAACTTCAACGGACAAATTGTAAAAGACACAACTGCCGAATTAGGTTAATTTTTATAAAAATAAATACAGTTAAAAATGCCATAGTTTAATGATACTTGAAAAAAAAAAATTAGTACTAGTTTAATTTCCTCATTTGACATTAAGATAGAAATTTTCTTTTACGCATATTGAGCATCTACACTTTGGAAAAATTTTCGCTAAATGAAATGATTCCATTTTAAAAATTAAAATGGTAAATTAAAAATAAAAGTAACGAAATCGGAAATTAATTTCGAAACAAAAACGAAATGCGTAACGATAAATTTTGATAGTAGTATGTGTACTAGATGGTCTAGAATTTAATAATAAATATGCATATTGTGCAACCTATAACCGTAGTTTGGCTTAGGAACAAAAAATATCGAAACTGACAATGCAAGGGAAGAAAAATACCAACTGCCACATCATCATACCACGGTAATGTGTGACAGAAGACAATAAGTAGAAGGGGTCTTATAGGCGTCTGAAGAGGCCCAGCCAACGGGGAGGGCGTGGCCCATATTTTCCCATGCAACCCAGAAGCCAGAGTGCGCAATCCAACAACGAAAATCCGCGGAAATTGAAAATGTTAACATTTAAAGATTTCCATGATTTTTTTTCTTAATTGCCATGAAAATCCAACGAACAAATTAATTATTTGTTTCCAGCAACAAACAATTCCTTATAATAAACGCACATCTTTATTATATTAATAGTTCAAAAAAAAAAAAAAACATAATCAATTGATGGTATCCAAAATACGACCACATTCCTAATAGAACTGATGCTTTTTGAACCTGTTATATTCATTAAATTAATTCATGAAAAATTATGTGAACTTGAAAGAATAATAATAATGAAAAACTCAGATAATCTTCTTACAGCGACAGCATTTTAACTGTAACTCTTTGGAAATCGCCGAAGTTAAGACTCTCAATTAGCTCCCATTTTCATAGATTGCACATTCTACCATCGGAACTCTTTTGCTCTCAGAATAGCTACCACTAGTACTACTAAGTAGTTCAAAAACTCAACAAAGCTTTAGACAGCATACAAATGATAGATAATTAAGCTGAAGTAAAATTATCGTACATAAACTAATATATACTGACAGTTACAGACTGTAAATTAATTACTTTTAATAAAAAGATATTTTAAAAATGTTTATTGTTCTTAACTCAGAACGCAACGATTAATGGTATGAGAGCATTAATAAATATTCTTTGAAAAAAAAATAAACGAATGATGTTTTGAAAAAGTTATCATTTATGTGCTGTCTAAAACTCGTTTTTATCTACATTAAATCAGCATACAAATTTTTACCTCCCTATAATTTCTAACGTTTGGGTCGCATTCTAAAACATCTTACTGGTAAGAGATTATTTAAATTGGAGAGCATACTTGTAAATACAAACACAAAATATAAACACAACAGAATTAATATGAAAGGAAAATATAAATTATTATGTCCTACATTTTCAAAAGCTAAGAAGTGGTTTCTTTCACTTAAAGCTTCATTACGACAGCTGCTAATGATTACTTTGAAGCGTTATTGATGGGAATGTTTCTCTCGGAGAAAAGAGAAATTTGCTCAAGGGAAAAAATAAAATAAAAAAAAAAATAGGCAAAACTACTTCATTATTTTCATCTGATCTTTTATACATAAATATTTCGAGAAAAACACATACAAATAATAAAACTTCAACAAAGATTCGTTATCTAAAACAGGGAAGAGTACCCCAAGGGGATGTTCAATCATATGAGTTTACATGTATAGTTTTTATATGAGTACTATAATATAAATCTGTGGTAAATCCATGTAATATGAGCATAAATTGTAGTTTACATTAGGCCATTGAATTATATTTTCTCACCTTCAAAAATTTCAATTTAAAAGTTTTTTATAAACTGAAATTAATAATAATAAATTGAGATAGAAATAACACTTGAATGAAAACACTAAAATAAAAACAAAAACTTAAATCTTTAATATTTTTTACGACTTTGATGCTTTTTCACAATTTCGTTAGACGTTACTATTTTTACTATTTTTCCTAAAATTTGTTTCAATTTTCCCATCCCTTCGTAAAAAGTATTGGCTGAAAGTAGGAAAGAAATAAAACGTAAACACTTACACTAACTTTTATATTAAAAAAGAAGACAATTATAACTTAGAATATATTAATATTTACACATCCTAAAACGCTTTTTCCTTGAATTCGTCCCTGTCCACAACACTTCAGAAGTAAAAGTTAGCAGCTGTCGCAACATGAATAAAGAAACATCAGAATGGGCTAAGAAATCAAGAGTGCATATAGAGAGTCTACGTGTTCGAGAGTGCTAGAGTCGGTTAGAGTTGCAGGGCGTGCAAGTTGCAGAGGCCCACGGTCGAGTCCGAAGACAGGAGGGGCAGACAGAGGTGGTGGGGTGGGCTGAAGCTCATACCTGCAAAGGGGTAGCTGAAGCTGGGGTAGCCCGGGAAGCCACCGCGCCCGTAGCTGTACGCTGCGAAGCCGGCTGCTGAGGAGAGAAGAGAGAAGAGTTAGAGGAAATATTTTGGGTAAACATATCGTCGGCACCATGCTAAAATAACGAATGTGAAAAATCGATTTTTTTCAAGTTTGTTTTTCAAGTTCGAATTTTACAAATGATTAACATTAAAATGATACCTTCGAACGATAGTTTTACACTCAAAGATATCTATAAAAAGTTTAACCAAACACGTCAGGTGGGAAAAAATTATATTCAGTGTTTTAGCTCTCCTGAAAAGTGCCAATTTTCACATTCATAATTTTAGCATGGGGCCGACGATATCTCATATCAGAATTCAATCAGCTTTGAATACATCTTTGCGTTGGGTTATTTTTCAAAAAGAAAAAATCTGTTCTTCAGGTTATGAATGTTGCAAGCACTATGACAGCAATTTTTAATTTAATAGGATAACAACATTTTAAATCATCAGACCTATATTGCCGTGCTAAACGCAAAAGTGGTATTAGTCTGTGGAGTTGGCGACAAAAACAGCCTAAATATTTCACTTCCGGATACCAGTGTGAAATTTGGTACAGAGCTTAGGTACATATATAAGAACAAAAACCGCCGGGAAACACTTGATCAGGGGTCATGAACTCCCGGGATGACGTCATCAAGATGGCCGCTTTTACAGGTAAATACGTTCGTTTAATTGCTTAAACTCCATCATAGATTAAAATATTGCAAAACTCAAAGGTATCATCTGAAAGCTCTTTAAAATAGCTATTTAGAAATATTTAATTTTTCTTTCTGAGGTCAAATGCCCACCTGTAATGACGTCATCAAAATGGCCGCTTTTAAAGGTAAATACGTTTGTTTAACTCCCCCAAAAACTCCATCATAGATTTAAATATTTCAAAACTCAACTATATCATCTGAAAGCCCTTTAAAAGATCTATTTAGAAAGATTTAATTTTTGTTTCTGAGGTCAAGGGCTCACCTATGATGACGTCATCAAAATGGCCGCTTTTACAAGTAAATACGTTCGTTTAACTGCTTAAAACTCCATCATAGATTCAAATATTGCAAAACTCAAATATATCATCTGAAAGCTCTTTAAAAGAGCTATCTAGAAAGATTTAATTTTTATTTCTAAGGTCAAGGGCCCACCTGTGATGACGTCATTTGAAGCCATTTTGATGACGTCATTACAGGTGGGATCTTGACTTCAGAAAGAAAAATTAAATTTTTCTAAATAGCTCTTTTAAAGAGCTTTCAGATGATACACTAGGTGGCCAAAAGTATCCGGACACTTTAAAAAATTCACATTTTTACATATAGCTCGAGAAATAAGTGATCAATTGTTCTTTAACTTTAGTCATACAAAATATAGGCTTCACCGAACATTTCCAAGTTGAAATTAAATTACCCTTGCATTTGGGCGATGACAAGAAGGGGGTTGAAAGAAAAACCGCTTTTTGACCATAACTCTTCGAAAATAGCTCGGAATAAGCTATCAATTTCAGTAATTAATTAGCATACTATGTATAATTACTGTACAAATTTTTATGAACGTACCACTCTTACTTCTGAAGATATGAAACATTTTTGAAAAAACGGCAATTTTATTTGAAGGGTTTTTGCTCATAACACGTAGAGTTTTTGATCAAACCTTATCACAACTTCAGGAAAGATGACAAAATACAAGAGAAAGAACATACTAAAGCGGTAAATAAAAATATTAAAAATTCGATGAGATATGAACGTTAAAAGGAAATAATTTTTCACGGCGCATGCGCGAACGACAGAAATTTATAACTACAAAAATATTGTAGCCTGATTTATACTGCATCTTATAAAAAAAGTTCCAGTTGAATATCATGAAAAATGAAAAAGATATCAGCGATCTAGTGAGCTGTATTTCATTCATTCTCAGGCAATACATAAATAGTGAGGGTCTGTCCACAAAGAGCTATTTTCAAATTAAAGGTTATTGCGTCGTCTTTCAAAACCAACGTTTCAGAGGGTGTTCGGATACTTTTGGAAACGTACGTATAAGGTCTTTTTGGCCGAACAGACGAAATGTGACTTCTATGCCGAATATAAATTTTCAAACTGTATACAATTTAACATTGAAAAAAAATGATCGATTGTCACCACACTATTTGTGGACAACCCCTCACTATTTATGTATTGTTTGCGACTGAATGAAATACAGCTCACTAGATCGCTGATATCTTTTTCATTTTTCATGATATTCAACTGGAACTTTTTTTAGAAGATGCAGTATAAATCAGGCTACAATATTTTTGTAGTTATAAATTTCTGTCGTTCGCGCATGCGCCGTTATTATTAAAAATTATTTCCTTTTAACGTTCATATCTCATCGAATTTTTAATATTTTTATTTACCGCTTTAGTATGTTCTTTCTCTTGTATTTTGTCATCTTTCCTGAAGTTGTGATAAGGTTTGATCAAAAACTCTGCGTGTTATGAGCAAAAACAATTCAAATAAAATTGCCGTTTTTTCAAAAATGTTTCATATCTTCAGAAGTAAGAGTGGTACGTTCATAAAAATTTGTACAGTAATTATACATAGTATGCTAATTAATTACTGAAATTGATAGCTTATTCCGAGCTATTTTCGAAGAGTTATGGTCAAAAAGCGGTTTTTCTTTCAACCCCCTTCTTGTCGTCCCCCAAATGCAAGGGTAATTTAATTTCAACTTGGAAATGTTCGGTGAAGTCTATATTTTGTATGACTAAAGTTAAAGAACAATTGATCACTTATTTCTCGAGCTATATGTAAGAATGTGAATTTTTGAAAGTGTCCGGATACTTTTGGCCACCTAGTGTATATTTGAGTTTTGCAACATTTGAATCTATGATGGAGTTTTAGGGGGAGTTAAACAAACGTATTTACTTGTAAAAGCGGCCATTTTGATGACGTCATTACAGGTGGGCCCTTGATCTTAGAAAGAAAAATTAAATCTTTCTAGATAGCTCTTTTAAAGAGCTTTTAGATGATATAGTTGAGTTTTGCAATAGTTGAATCTCATAGGCGGACTTACGGGGGTGCCAGGGGGTGCGCCGCACCCCCAACGTTTTGGCCGAACTTTACGAAAAAAATTAAAATAAAAATTTTTCATCACACAGCTAGTTTGAAATTCTTTTCCCTTACTCAAATAAATAAATAAAAATGCGTGACTGGATAGAAAATTCTTGCTGGAAGATTATTTCAAAAATTAATACAGTATACTCTCGAAACCCTCCCCCCCCCAAAAAAAAAAATATTCGACTTTTTTTTTTAATAATGGTAGTTATTATTATTCGGTTTAAGTTTACTCTTAAATTTTTTTCCTTCTTTTAGCTTGAAATACATAAATAAATAAATAATTATTGCTAATAATAATTCGTTAGATGGTACCAGGCAGTGGTGCAACCCAAGAGGGTCAGGTAGCCCTTGCGCTTTACTCAAGAGAAAAAAGAACGTATCATGGGAAAATGCAGATACTTCAATTAGAAAACGCATAGAAAAAATCCTAATCAATTTGAATAGAAATCTTTAAATGAAAAATATTCAACACAAGTAGATTATTCGTCAGCAAATTACGTTCCTCTCTTTCTTCTCATTCCCCCTTTTTTTCTGGTCAGTCAGGAAATAAGAGTCTTTAAAATAATGCTACACTCAATAAAGTTAAAATAAAGTATAATCATTCCTCTCCAGCAAGAAATTTAAACTACAGTGTAAGTATTCTTCCCAGCAGGAAATTTAAAATAAAGTGCAATCATTTTCGGTTTTTAGTTTTTTCCCGAATAATTTCCAAGTTTTCAGCTGAACAAAACAAAACGAACAAAAAAAGAAAAAAAAAATCGAAAAAAGGTAAAAGTCCCAGCCGGCCGAGCTAGAAGGGGCACGTAATTTTCAATCTCTTTACCAGTGGTGAAATTAAAGAATAGAGTGCCTAAAAGTGGCGGGTTTAGGGTAGGATGTCGAGGCCCGTATATCCGCCAAGCATGAATTCAAAGAAATCTCTTGACCCCCCTTAAAGAGTTCAAAGATATCTTAAAATTTCGCTTTTACAAAGTTTAATTTAATTGCAGTTTCAAGACTTCAATATCCAAAAATTTTCGGAAGAGAGTTCTTTTCCCGCTTCTTCTTCAATACCATGGTCAAACATTGCCTCAAATGGCATTTTAGAGATTTAAAATTCAAACAGTTAACGGTAGTTGATATCCCTCTTAATTTTCTACAGTCTTTAGCTCTAAAATATGCTTTTAAAAAAGAGAGCTCCCGAATTACAGTCTCTATGCCCAAAAATTTCCGGAAGAGTCCCTAAATCCTTTTTTTATCATAAATGTTGTCAGACAAAGCCTAAAAGCAGTTGTTCCTATCAAGAATCATGGCGTAAGCGGCGCTATTGAATTATTTTTAAGGGGCATTTTTAAAAGGTTTTGTTTTCTTCTTCTTTCACGTGTGGCTCTCGTTTTTAGAGGGATCTTCGTGGAATTCTTGGATGATAAGTTTTTGCTCTTGGGGGTAATGAGCACCTCTGCTAAAAGTAAAATTTTGAACCTTCAGTTTCAAAAAATAGAGCTTAAAATTGCATTCTTGAAGCTTCAATACCGCAAAATTTCGGGGCACAGCGCCCGAATCCTGCATCTTCTCTTGACGGTATTAAAGATAACCTAAATAAAAATGTTTTTAAAACATATTAATTTCGAAACATTTCGGGAGAGAGTCCTTGCTAACGTTACTACCAAAGATGGTCTAAAGTAAAGATGGCTTAAGGTTTCAATTTTGAAAATTTTCGGAAGGATATCCTTAACCACTTTTTGTGTCTTCACGTCTCCAAAGAGAACGCGAAATTTCGCATCTATATATCGAAAATCTTTCAGGGGAGGGTCTTGACTTTTACTTCCCAAAGGTAACTTAAATGAGACTTCAGTTTAAAAAAAAAAACTCATCTTTTCTTTTACTCTATCATGAAGAAATATATCCTGAGTTGTGCTTCAGTGTCAAAATATTTCAAGAGAGATGCCCCGAGTCTTCTCAATTCCTTTAACGTGACTAAAGATAGCCTGAAATTGCGTGTTTAGAATTTAAGTTTCAGTAAGTTTCCCAGAGGAGTCTTGATCCTCCAGCGTCATCAAAGGTAGCATAAATAATTTCAATTTTGAAAAAAGTTTTGGAGGGAAGTATTATAAAAAAATTTCCAGCTTTCCACCAACTACTTCCGGATTCGATGAAGGTGAGTCTCAGCTTGTTACTATCACTATTGAACTACTTTTGAAGTTCTTTAAAGTTATTTTTTATGTATTTATTTTTATTGCAATAATTTCACTCTATTATTTTATTAGTATTGTTTAAAGAATTATATTTGTATTTTGAGCTTTGTAATAGTTTATGTTCCTTAAATTCATTTTAGACAAGAGTCATGTTAATAAATTCCTATTTTCGTACCTTTTTTTGAGCAAATGTTGCTCAATAATATCAACATCATATTAAAACTAACAGTATTTTTATCCATTTAAAAAAAGGGAAAGAATAATTGCAAATAAATCATTACATAAATCAAATAATTATATATTATCCAGTGGGGGCCGTATTATAGAAAAATCGTATTCACTGCAGTTGGGTATTCATTGGTACATTCTTAGTTTCTTTTACTTCGAAACAACCATAATGATGATTAAACTCAAAAAAAAAAAAAAGAATATTTTCTGAAAGAATGCCCCGGAGCCTAGCTTGACCTGTGGAATACCCCCTCGATCCCGCAGGTCAAACCCCCAGGCCCGGCCTGTACTCCCCCCCCCCGTGCCCCGGTATTCCGCACCCCCAGAATGAACAGCCTAAGTCCGCCTATGTTGAATCTATGATGGAGTTTTAGGGGGAGTTAAACAAACGTATTTACCTGTAAAAGCGGCCATTTTGATGACGTCATCACAGGTGGGCCCTTGACCTTAGAAAGAAAAATTAAATTTTTCCAGATAGCTCTTTTAAAGAGCTTTCAGATGATATATTTGAGTTTTGCAATATTTGAATCTATGATGGAGTTTTAGGGGGAGTCAAACAAACGTATTTACCTGTAAAAGCGGCCATTTTGATGACGTCATCACAGGTGGGCCCTTGACCTTAGAAAGAAAAAATAAGTCTTTCTAAATAGCTCTTTTAAAGAGCTTTCAGATGATGTATTTGAATTTTGCAATATTTGAATCTATGATGGAGTTTTAAGCAGTTAAACGAACGTATTTACCTGCAAAAGCGGCCATTTTGATAACGTCATCACAGGTGAACCCTTGACCTCAGAAAGAAAAATTATATCTTTAAATAGATCTTTTAAAGCGCTTTCAGATTATATAGTTGAGTTTTGAAATATTTAAAAAAATGATGGAATTTTAGGGGGAGTTAAACAAACGTATTTACCCTTAAAAGCGGCCATTTTGATGACGTCATTACAGGTGGGCCCTTGACCTCAGAAAGAAAAATTAAGTATTTCTAAATAGCTATTTTAAAGAGCTTTCAGATGATACCTTTGAGTTTTGCAATATTTTAATCTATGATGGAGTTTAAGCAATTAAACGAACGTATTTAACTGCAAAAGCGGCCATTTTGATGACGTCATCTCAGGTGAACCCTTGACCTCAGAAAGAAAAATTATATCTTTATAAATAGATCTTTTAAAGCGCTTTCAGATGATATAGTTGAGTTTTGAAATATTTAAATATATGATGGAATTTTAGGGGGAGTTAAACAAACGTATTTAC
>JAXGGA010003964.1:0-94689 GCA_038373865.1 Uloborus plumipes | reverse complement strand
AAATATATAACATCTCAAAGTCAAAACAAAACATAGCTTTTAACATTTGATTTCAATATACATTGTTTATTTAGACATTTATTGAGCAATGACAGATTGCTATTTATTTTCACTTTTGACCGTAGTTACAGGCAGTGGTGGATCCAGAGGGGGGCAGGGGGGTCTTATCGATATCTTATGGTTGATGTTTTTCCAGAAGACAAAAGATATAACTAATGGAGTGATATTAGGAGGCGCTTGTGATAGGAAGTAGCTGAATAACTGTACATTCAAATAGGTAAGCAATTTATGAAAAAAAGATCGATGTTCTGAAACATGGATGCTTGAAAACATCGATGTTTTCTGGTCGATGTATCAATACCATCGATGTCCTTACTTTCCAACATCCAATGTCTTAAAACATCGATGTTTTGTCTTCGATATCGCACCCCTTCCACCAGCCCCTGCTCCTATGGATGGTGCAGGTCCTCAACCTCCACCCCTTGTGTGCTACACCGCACACACCTATCGCAATTTGCGATTGCGAAAAACATAATTCGAAGTCATAATGTCAAATTTCAAATTATTTTTTAATTTTTTTTTACTCATTATTGTTTTATTTTCCCCCCATACAATATGAGATTGCATTTATATTAATACTAATGTTAAGTTATTAGTAAAAAAAATATTTACAAAAAAATAAATAAACAAATAATTAACATGAACATTATTACACTACGAAAAATTTAAATTAGGAATAAAGAATGTTGTAAGTTTTCTATCCAAAACAATTTAGTTGGAAGGTCCTTAATCCAACATGACAGATAACAGCTTATGTCACAACACAATACAGGGATAAAAACAGCTCAAAGTCAAAAAAGAGGAAAAATTGTACGACTTAAAATTCGATTTTTTTCCCATATCTGTGAAATTAGTCATGCAAGATTTCCTCTTGATTTGCGCCCTGAAATCGAAAGTAAATATTTTTAAAAGCTCTTAATTGCTCATTCACTATTTATTTTTACGTCATTCACAACAATGTAGAAAAAAGGAGGGGAGAATGCAATTTTGATGAATTAATATTGCATGGTTAGCTATTTTGATAATTTTAAAGATCAAAATAATTTTCCGAATTTTTTGACAAAGATCTCGAATATTTTAGCTGAACTTTCTTAATTTCTACCTCCTACAAAGGAAACTGATGTTTCTGGCAGCATGCCAAAATAGAGTACAATAATTGCAGGTCATCCTTGAGACTTCAATCCTGCTGCATCCTAAAAACATTTCCATTATTTTGGAAGTTGGAAATAATTTCAACCTCTACTTCTTTAAATCAACTTATTTTAAGCTTCAATTTAATAATGAGTTTTTTTTCCTAAACTTGATGCAAAATAAATTTTTTTATCGCAGAAAGAAAGAAAAAATACAAAAAGCCGAAAATCGCGGATCCGCAGAAGATTTTCATCCCTGCACAATATACACTGAAGTGACAAAAGTCATGGGATACCTCTTAATATCGTGTCGGCCCTCCTTTTGCCCGGCGAAGTGCAACAACTCGACGTGGCATGGACTCAACAAGTCGTTGGAAGTCTTCTGCAGGAATATTGAGCCATGCTGTCTCGATAGACGTCCATAATTGTGAAAGCGTTGCTGGGGCAGGATTTTGGGCACGAACAGACCTCTCGATGGTGTCCCATAAATGCTCAATGGGATTCATGTCGGGCGATCTAGGTGGCCAAATCATTCGTTGGAATTGTCCAGAATTTTCTTCAAACCAATTGCGAACAGTTGTGGCCCGGTGACATGGCGCATTGTCATCCATAAAAATCCCATCGTTGTTTGGGTACATGAAGTCCATGAATGGCTGCAAGTGATCTCCAAGTAGCTGCACATAAGCATTTCCAGTCAATGTTCGGTCCAGTCGCACTAGAGGACCAAGTCCATGCCATGAAAAAACAGCCCACACCATTACGGAGCCACCACCAGCTTGAACAGTGCCTTGCTGACAGTTTGGGTCCATGGCTTCGTGGGGTCTGCGCCACACTCGAACCCTACCATCGGCTCTTACCAGCTGAAATCGTGACTCATCGGACCAGGCCACGGTTTTCCATTCATCTAGGGACCAACCGATATGCTCACGTGCCCACGAGAGTCGCTGCAAGCGATGTCGTTCTGTCAGTAAAGGCACTCGAGTCGGTCTTCTGCTGGAATAGCCCAAGAAATCCAAATTTCTCCGCACAGTTCTAGCAGACACGTCCATTGTACGTCCCACATTGATTTCTACGGTGATTTGACGCAGTGTTGCTTGTCTGTTAGAATTTACGACTCTTTGCAGACGTCGCCGGTCTCGATCTTTAAGTGCAGGCGGTCGACCACTGCGCTGTCCATGGTGGGATGTTATGCCTGAAATTTCATACTCTCGGCACACTCTTGACACAGTGGATCTGGGAATGTTGAATTCTCTAACGATTTCCGAAATGGCATGACCCATTCGTCTAGCTCCAACTAACATTCCGCGTTCAAAGTCTGTTAATTCACGTCGTGCGGTCATCATCACGTTAAAACCTCTTCACATGAATAACTTGAACAGAAATGAAAGCTCTGTAAAAGCACTGCGCATTTATACCTGTTCTATGCGATGCTACTGCCATCTGAAAATTTGCATATTGCTATCCCATGACTTTTGTCACTTCAGTGTATAAGAATCAACTGCATGAGAGTTAACTATTTCATCAGTCATTATACTTCCTTTTAAGTGTAAATTTCTTAGTAGATGCCTTAAGTGTTAAAATAGTGCTTGGAGAGAGAAAGATAACAATTCAAACATTTACACCCCTAGTTTGCCACGAAAAATGCAAAAAAATTTTGCAATGATTAAATTTCTAAATATCACCAATTTAAACGACATTCAGAGGATTTTTCGCAAAATATCACCAATTTGAACCTAAATACAAAAAAAAAAAAATCTCCAAATTTCAAAAGTTTGGCGATATATCACCAAATGGTAGCACCAATTCATATCACTTAAGTCTGCATTCAAATTAACACTGATTTACACCAAAAAAGGGATATAACACCACCTTGGGAACATTCAAATGCAACCAAAAGGGGAGGTGCACAACTAGACCAACCTCAGAGCCTACATACCAAACTAGAAGCTTCTATGGCATATAGTTTTTGTGTCACGAGAAATCTCGTCGTAATGAACTCGGGGGTGGTTGAAAAGGATTTTTGGGCGGTTGGTAGGTACGACTGATTGAAAAAGTTACTCAACATTCATTCGGGGATGAGCAAAATAAAAATTTAGACCTAAATTTGAGTGAATTTTTTTTTCTCGATCCCAGTACTCCCATTACTACGTAAAAGGAAGTTATTATAATTGATATTTTTTTTAATTCAAAGGTATTAATCCATAACTTCAAAGAAAACAGAAATGAGCTGTTTTAGCTATTTTTGAGTGAAGTATGATCAAAAGTAACCTCACTTTGCAATACATTACATAAATGCATCATTTCTTGTGCTTCATACAAGTAAGTCGAAAAAAATTGAAATTTCACAGTAATTTAAACATTTTGTGGGTAATGTACAGGGTGTCCACTCCTACCGTGGACCAATAGCTAATTTCTTAACCGTTAGAGATAAGCATATAGTTCATTTAGGAAAAAATCTCTAAATTATGAAAGGAATTTTGGGTCTATTCAATGTTTTTCAAAAAATCAAATTTTCAAAGAGTTACGAAATTTAGATTTTTATACAGCCCCCCAGTCCTATCAATCATATTTGGTAAAACATTCTTGACACTGTAACGTTTAAAACTAAAAAAAAATTACTGTTCTACCACAAAAATTGACCGAGTTATGACCTTTTGAAAAATCAAGATTTTGCATTATTTCATAACGTCATCATTGATGATCGCTTAAGGGACCGTATGCGAAATCCTTCAAAATCTTGATTTTTCAAAATGTCACTCGGTCAATTTTTATGGTAGAAGAGTGATTTTTTTTTTTTCAGTTTTAAACGTTACAGTGTCAAGAATGTTTTACTAAATATGATGGATAGGACTGGGGGGGCTGTATAAAAATCTAAATTTCGTAACTCTTTCAAAATTTGATTTTTTGAAAAACATTGAATAGACCCAAAATTCCTTTCATAATTTAGAGATTTTTTCCCAAATGAACTATATGCTTATCTCTAACGGTTAAGAAATTAGCTATTGGTCCACGATAGGAGTGGACACCCTGTATAAAAACAGTATATGTTAGAGTTGGATCATACCATAGCGTTTAAAATAATTTTCAACTTCTTCAGCCATCCATGTTTCTTTTTCTCGGGCATAGGGACCGCCCATCCCTTCATCAATAGCAGCCTAGAAAATAATAAAAAGTCTTACAATCAATAAATGTATCGTTTGAAGGAATAATACACATATACACAGTTCAAAAAACAATATTTTATAAGATCATTAGGTCTGGTAAATAAGGCTAACATGACAGAATCAAAATGGTTTTGAATTATGCTTTAAGAATAGGTCATATGTATCATCCTTCGCACAGACCTAAAAATAATCATGCGTTACTTACCTAGCAACAAAATGTTTTACTCCGGCGACTAAATAAAATACTCAACCAGCCAAACCCGAACCAACCTCAAACAATTATTACTTCATTTATTTTACATATCCTTCCTATTTTAAGTGACGCTGCTGACGCCACATATGGACAAAACTGGCATTTTGGATGGGATTTTTTATCGTTGCAGAGTAGACTGTCCCAAAAAAAAATAATTTTTAAAAATCAATACGCATACCCACTAAAGTTGTGCCAAATGACATTCTAAAGGTATGGTAAAAATTTTAGCTAAATATTTTAAGATTAACAGACCTCTCATGAGCACCCAAAATCATTTTTATGCCCTATTTTCGGTCCAAAATATGCATGATGCAACAAATATTAAAAAAATATTTTTTTATTGTTTATTCATTAGTTTGTATATTTTAAGCATAATATAGTTTAAAGCAGAATGTTTTCTACATTAAAATTTTATCAGTTATTGTTAATTTCAGTGTTTTCAGAACTCTGAAACTGTAATTTATAATCGCCATCTTAGGTAAACGGAACACTGCCATTTTGTCCTCGACTTACTGTAGCTCTAGAGTTAAAATTGTACGTCAACATTTTATATAAAAACTAAAGCTTACATTATATTCATTTTTGATTTAGTTTTTATTTTCTAAATTTTTCAGAAGTAAGTTTCATTTTAATGAATATTTTCTATAGTTAAATAATAGTACATTGACTTTATATTAATTTTACAATAAGTGGTATGCAGAATTTAATAGTAGTTGTCACAATATCATATCCACACGGAAATAAAGCTGATAGAACAACTTGTTTCAGTTCTTGATTTACATAATAACAACCAATCGCCAACAAATGGTGAAGCACTGGGCCGGCTATTTCATGATTTAAAGATTAGGGAATTAACATTGTCAGAAAGATGCTTAACGATAACACAAAAACCAAATGTTGTGACCAAACTGAAAATGATCTATAAAAAATATCCTAAAATGCATAAAAATAAACATAGGAGGGCATCCAAAAGGCAATGACAAATCGAAAAGGAGTTTAATGAAGAAATGAAGAAAAAATGTTTGATATTTCTTATGCAGACAGACAGTGAATATACCATTAAAATACCTGAAGATTGGAAGTTCCTTCAGGACCAAGTAGGGAAAAGGATGAATTTTATGGGAGGCGAAAACTGACATTTCAAAAACTAGCAAGAAAAGCAACAAACAAGAAAAAGTAATAAGAGAAATCAAGAGGAGAAAGCAAAAACAGGAGAACAACAAAGTATGTTATTTGAGTCTTCAATTGAGGCTGTATCAAGATTGGACATTGAATCAAAAACAAGCACTTTTGTTTAAAGTGATTCGAGTGTTTAAAACTAACATCAAAGGGTACAAAGGAGGGCTACAAGGTTAGTGAATGGATTTTCTAATTTAGATTTAGACTATGATTCCAGACTTAAAATGCTTAACATGTATAGTCTTGAGCAAAGGAGAACCAGGGGGGGGACATGATTCAGTTGTTTAAATTTATCAAAATGGAAGATGTTATAGGATTAAATTTTTGTGCGGAAAGCAGGACAAGGGGTCATTGTTATAAGCTGTTTAAATCTCAGGCTAACCTGGAAATTCGGAAAAATTACTGTTTTAGCAAAGTAGTGGGTACTTGGAATAGTTTACCGGAAGAGGCGATAAGGAGCAAGGGAGTAGATAGCTTTAAGAGGGCTATTGATCTTCATTGGGGTCTATAATTTGACTAGGACCAGCCCTGTTGGGCCCAGAGCTTGTTGCTGGTCGTTGCATTTATATTTGTATACTCTTGGTGATGGAGATCATGTTCCTGGTTGTATGTTTAATTCCCAGGTACCTGTCACAGGGTAAGATGAATGGCAAAAGGAATTTACTACTTGAAGAATTTGTGCTTTCACGAGGAATACAAATTAGCATCTTCTGATATTTTATCATTAAAAAATTCTGTTCATGCATGACAACAATCTATGCAAAATTGTGGCTCAATACCCCCAGTAGCTGCAATGTGCCTCATAATGACTTCCATCTTCTACAAATACTAGAGCTATACACAGAAATTGATAGTGAAGTGGCTATTAGAGCACTTATTAAAAACTTAAAGGAAAACTTTCATAGCTAAGTGTTTATAGCATCCAAAAACCAAAAAAGGTCTTAAAAGACTAGAAGCCAACCCAACCACTATCATATTTTGTGAAAGAACGGATTTAGAATTAGCTGTAATGAAACTGGATAATAATTTTTTTCAGTTGATGTTCGCACTTGAGCTAGACGAAATAAATACAATCAAGCTAAGGAAATAGTGTCTGCATTCATTCAGGCTCGTCATTTCAAGTTTTTCCGGGGGGGGGGGGAGGGGTAGACACACAAGGGTAAAAAAAACAATACAATTTCACCAGACAACAACGAAACCCACGCCTACTTAAATGTAAATACATTGATTTCTCAAAGTCGGGAGGGGGGGGGGGCAACTGACCCCCCAGCCCCCCTTAATGATGGGCCTGTTTACATTGAAGGTAGCAAATGATTGTGCTAAACTAGCAATTAAATTAGCAAGTGGTTTCAATTTGCAACTTACTAATGATGAGCAACATTGGCTCTTTTTCAAACATTGGAACATCACGGAAAATAAGCAGCATTGGTGTATAAAAATTTTTTTCAAGTAATTTTAAGCAAAAAATGTATTTGAGATTGTAATTATTGCATATTGTTAAAAGAAAAGTATGGATAGAAATGCTTTTGTATTGAGTAAATTGTATAAAACTTTGTGAAAAAAATAATTACTCAATAAATTAGGTTTTTGAAATATTTAATGATGTTGAGCTGTCACTTAATAATCTTCAAATAGCTTAAAATTTTGCAAGTTAGTTATTTATACCAAATGTCACAATAATGCAAGGTATGCCAGTTCAAATTCCAAAATTTTTTTTTCACCATACAATTTTGGGACAGTCTATTGCAGAGCTAGGTTTCCTGGATAATATGATTGATGCATCTGCTAGGCTTACACTAGTTTCTTCATTTGGAACGTTATACGAGACTTCGCTTTCTTTAAGAAATTTGATATTTGTCAGTGGGATCTGACTTAGTGCCGGACTGTTTTGAGTGTGTCTTGATGGCATAACAACAATAAGGAAAAATTAAGTTAAATCATTGATGTTTATTAATATGTTAAGCTTTACAACAAGAAGTTCTGTCAAGAACTAAACGAGCCTACTTTCCCGTACATCGACATCGGCATTCTCGCATCTGATCATTATTCTCTTGATTATCCGAGACTTAAAATTATGTCAAACATACCTTTTTAGCACTTAGAGCTGATTTCGAAAAGCAAAATATACCCCTTTCATCAGATGAAATAGACACGTAAAAAGCAATTAACGAATAAATAAAGTTTTATAGCACCTTTAAAGAATGTAACTGTTGTAGTTCTTCCGCAGAAAAATTCCTTAATCGTTTTCAAAAAAAAAAGTAAATAAAAGGACAAAGAACATCAAAACACATTTTATCAAAAAAAGAGAAAAAAACTCGTCCGTTAATAAAATATCTCGAATTTCATATTTAATCCCAAGGAGGTTAAAGGGGAGGAGCACCTTTTAAAGAGTGTAACTGTTACAGTTCCTCCGTTGAAAAAATCCTCCATCGTTTTCAAAAAAATAATAATAATAATAATAATAATAAAATAAATAAATAAATAAATAAAAGTACAAAGAGCATCAAAACACATTTTATCAAAGAAAGAAAAAAAAAAAGAAAAACAAAAACTCGTCCGTAAATAAAATGTCTCGAATTTCACTTTTAATCTGTTGCCAGTTGTTAAATATAAATAAAAAATAAAATGTTCTCGTGAATGAAAAATTTTTGTTACAAAAAAAACATCGTCTGCCAAAAAAAATAAATAATAATAATAATAATAAATAAAATAAAACAAATGAATAAATAAACAAAAAATCGTCTGCACAGTCAGTAATTTTTTTTCTGAGTCTGCATTTTCGCCATGTTTGCAGAGTCGGAGTCGGAATCAGAGTCCTCACAGAAGATTACTCAGAAAAGTACGTTACAAACATTATTTATCAAAACCATTTTCTTACAAAGTTAGTTTGAAGGAAATCCGACTTTAAGTTCAGGATCAACATTCAACTTAAATTCCCCGTAGACGCTAATGTTATTTTTTTTTCTGAACGGTTCAATATTGAACGAAAAATGGTTCAAATCAAAAAGCGAAATATGGGAATGTGTGGGAAAGCCTCTCCGAGATCTTTCAAACAAAAAAAAGTTTATTCCATTCGGACGGTTCACTCAAAAGTTATTAGGTGGGGAAAGGTTGCTTGAACGGTTCAATGTTGAACGAAAAAGTGTTCAAATTGAAAATTTAAATACGGTAATGAAGTATCCTTGCTGAGATCCTTCGAACAAAAAAAAGTTTATTTAAATCGGACTGTTCACTCAAAAGATATTAGGGGTGACAGCTTGATTGAGCGGTTCAATGTTGAACGAAAAATTGTTCAAATCGAAAATGTAGATACGGGAATGAAGTATCCTTGAAAAGATCTTTCGAACAAAAAAAAGTTTGTTCAAATCGGATTGTTCACTCAAAAGTTAGCATCGCGGGACCGGTTGTTTGAACGGTTCAAAGTTGAACCAAAAATTGTCCAAATCGAAAAATCAAATATGGGAATGAGCTGCACTCGCTGAGATCTTTCGAACAAAAAAAAAATTATTCCATTCGGACGGTTCACTCAAAAGTTATTAGGTGGAGAAAGGTTGCTTAAACGGTTCAATGTTGAACCAAAAGTGTTCAAATTGAAAATTTAAATACGGTAATAAAGTATCCTTGCCGAGATGCTTCAAACAAAAAAAAGTTTGTTTAAATCGGACTGTTCATTCAAAAGTTATTAGGGGTGACAGCTTGATTGAGCGGTTCAATGTTGAACGAAAAATTGTTCAAATCGGAAATGTAAATACGGGAATGAAGTACCCTTGAAAAGTTCTTTCCAACAAAAAAAAGTTTGTTCAAATCGGACTGTTCATTAAAAAGTTAGTATCGCGGGACCGGTTTTTTGAACGGCTCAAAGTTGAACCAAAAATTGTTCAAATCAAAAAATCAAATATGGGAATGAGCTGTACTCGCCGAGATCTTTCCAACAAAAAAAAGTTTGTCCAAATCGGAATGTTCATTCAAAAGTTATTAGGGGGGGACAGACAGACCGACCGACCGACCGACCGACCGACACACAAATTCCCCATCTCAATACCCTACTTTCAAATTTTTAATTTTTCGATATTCATTTTACCTTTTTATTTTTTTAACTTGGCGATATTTTTTGGACTTGGCGATATTTTTTTAACTTGGCGATATTTTTTGGACTTGGCGATATTTTTTAGATGCATTAAGCTACTTTTAATCCTTTTTTCGTCTTTCTTTTATTTTTAACGGGAAAGTAGGCTAAAAACAATAATCTCTCGAGAAGAATCCAGCATTTTACATTGCAGCAAAAGTATGAAAAACAAACAAAAACAATCTTACAATATCTCCGGTGCCACCAACCAAAAATCACCGATTGCTGTTCCACTAAAAAGAGTCCGAGGGCGGAACTTGAAATCAGCTAGTCCATCAGGCAACTCCAGGACGACATCCTGCCTTACGGAAATTGCAGCAGCCGGCCAGAACATCAGTCATCCAGCGGACTCCAGGGAAGGGACTCAGTCATCATCAAGACCGGCCACCGGCGGCCAACACACGACCCGGAACGATCGTCAGTCGATGAACCAGCGGGAGAAGAGAGGGCGATCCTTTCCAGTCATCTCCTTTTATTTCATTGTTACGTCATCATCCTATTTGCATATTACTATTCAAAAATGCGATGAAACTCTTAAAAGATAAAAAAATTCTTCAGGTTGGCAACACCGGAAAAATGTGATGGCACCGGAAATAACATAACTGTAAGTTTAACCTACACAACCACCAGGTTTGTTTACATTATTGCCCATGGCCATGGCGCTAAAAATGGAATGTGAAGTATCGGGAGGTTTGTAATACAGAGTGACGCCTTGAAAGCAAGACAGCCCCCCCCCCCTTCTTACAGGTAAATAAGTAAGTAAACAAAATTATTCTCCAGCACTGGGAGTCAAGAACAAATTGAAGAATGTTCTTAAAATCTAACAATATTAAAGAAAAATTAATGGATAAAAATAATTAGCCCAAATTTTTATTGTTGCTTATTCCTGCCTGAGATATTTTAACATCCGGAAAAGGACTGCTTCTTGTTTTAATGGAAACTTTCTCAGAGCCAGAGTTTCGAATTTCGTAGTCATAGAACCAGGACCGCCGAGCTCCCATTTTTAGTTTGATCTCCCCCCCCCCTCCATAAATCTTATAAAAATCATATTATTCTAAATTCTAGCAGGGCCGTTAGTTAAAACTAGGCTGACATGGCCTCTCGTCAGCCCTGCACAGAACTTATTTCCTAAGATTCCAATTACGGTTAGCATGGTTTTGCCGAAGGTAGCAAAAACTGGAATAAATCGTTCCGTTAAAAATAGTTAACTTTATTTACAGGAATATAACTAACATTTTACTATTTTTTACTTTAAAATTTTCTTGTTTTCATTCACTGAGAAAATTCATTGAACCTACTCTTTGAGTAAAAGGCTTTTTTGGTTAATATAATGAACGTAGAACAAAGAGGAGAGTAAACAACAACAAAACAAGTCACTTACTTTGGTTTGATGTCTGTGCATCCATAACCTCACAATTTTTTTTGCATTGAAAAAGGTGTTCCTTTTTCGCCGAAACACGTGTCTGCGCAGTATCCCCGCTTATTTGTGCATTTTTACGTTGTTATTTTCTGTACATATATTAAAGGGGATTGGGCGTTAATCCGTCAAAGCCCTAAAACCCCATGTTTTAAGATATATTGCAAGTCATAATATTGTATTTTATACACATGTAAATACTATTATATCCCTCTCCCCAAAACTAGGAATATAATTCAATTAGAAATTTATATTTTACGCATTCACCAATGTCTTGTTTAACTTTCAAAAGTGTACATGCAATAAGTAAATTTTCTTCCAGTTAGGCAATCATGCATCACAATCACGCCATTTTGTATTTTAATAATAATGGTTTTTTCCCCAAATATTCGGGGACTCAATTTTTTCATCAAAGGACCCACTTTCAGGCAAACACTGACATCAATGCTTATTTTAGATGATAAAAATACATCATTAAAATATTTTTTATCAATATAATTCTTGTTGAGAAGTAAAGCATTTAGAAGAAAATAGAAAATAATAAAATTGGAACTTGATTAACTTTCTTTATTGAAGAAGGTGTTCCTTAAAATTGCATGCAATATTTTTGCAAATTTGAGCTTTAATATGTAACATTAATTTTGTCATTTATTTTACAATGCTCCTAATATTGAGTTTCAATCACATTTATTTAACAGAAATAGATGAATGGACAAGCATTAATCGGTGTTTCTGAAACATATTTGGAATAAATGTCAACATAATTGAATTATAAGATAACAATACACGTCACTCACATACAGTAATAAAATGGAGAGATTTTAAAAAAAAAAGAAGAAGGAATTTATTTTTTGCCTTTCTTTTATTTTTGCCCCATATTTAATTTTCTTTTAAAAAATTCTCATGCCTTGATTTCAGCACGAAAGAAAAAATTAATAAATAAAGGATTTCAGCTTAAATTTTTAAAATTTGCTTGGAAAATTCTAAGAGGGCTGCAGCCCTAACGCCCACTCCGAGTATGCCACTTACCATAGCCTTCTGTAATGTATATATATATTTGAGTTAACTGTAACCGAGATTGACTGTTGTGTCCTAACTTCTAACTTGTAACCAAGGAGATTAAAGAGGAGGAGCTAAATCTCTGCTATCTAAAAGTGGCAACGAATTCTCACCGCCACCACTACTTACCAAACCCTCCCTATTTCCTCAAGGAATCAATGTAAATGATACTGAATCTGTCATCTCTTTAAATGCTGCTATGGGAAAGAAAATATTTTTTTTTCAACTGGATTTTGGTGTGAATCTTCGATTGACATTATGAATTAAATATGATTTTCATCCCACGAAAAATAGGTGCCGTATTCTTTGAGAAATATGTTTAATCGAATGCACTTACCAACTTGCCAAATCTGACAGAATCTGTCATTTTTTAAAGACTGCTGTTGGCAAGAATGTTTTTTTTTTTCAATTGGAATTCGGCGTAAACCATCAATTAACATTATGAACTAATAATATTTAAACTAATAATTATTTTGTCTACTAAATATATTTAATTAATAACAAAATTAAGTACTGACATAATTAATTTTTTGCCACATGCTTAATTTATCAACAATTTAGAGAACTGATTCTCAGCAAAAATAACATCGTACAATGCAAAGAAAATGTTGCATATAGTCGCATATATGTCAAATTTGGCAAGTTGTTAGATGAGGTCGATTAAACATCTTTCTTAAAAAATAAGGCAAAATTTCAGTGGGATCAAAGTCATATTTAGTTCATAATGTTAATCGATGGTTTACACCAAAATCCAGTTGAAAAAAAATATTTTCTTTCCAATAGCAGCATTTAAAAACATGACAGATTCAGTATCATTTACATTGATTCCTTTAGGAAATAGGGAGGGTTTGGTAAGTAGTGTCCTCTGGCAGCGATGAGAATTCGTTGCCACTTTCAAACTAGCGCATCCGTAGAACATTTCTCTCCTTCCTTCTACTCCATGCTTGTAACCATGCTTGTTGCTGTTGTGTGATGTACAATGGTACCGGCGAGTAGTCCCCGCTTTACTAATGATACTTAATAAAATGATTTAGTTATTAATTGTCATGTCATACTCAGAGCTTCCCCCAGGCTTGGGCGGGAGGGCGCTGCGCCCTGCCTGCCCTTTGATACTTAGAATGCGCCCAACTTGTCCTTTTACCAGTAAAACGGCGCCCTGATTGCCTCTTTGTTTATGAAATAGCGCCCTATTGATTCAAGAGAGTTATTATGAAAAGGTACCAAAATAGTTTCAACTTCCCCTTGTTATCCTATGATGTTTTCGAAGTGAAAATAAGGAGCATCCCCCCCCCCCCCCGTTCTCTCCTACTTGGATTGGTATTGAGAAATGCATGCCTTTCATTATCAGTTGCTCAGCAGGGGATAAAAGTGGCCTGGGCATTGTAGAGACTAAACAGATGATCTTCCACCTGTCACTTTGGGAGCAGTAACCAAGGAACACTTGGTTTCGATCTGATGAGCCACTGTTAAGTTCTCAATCATTTCCTTAATCCTTGACTCAGGGTTTGTCTTGCTTTATTTACTGGGAGGGGCAGAGTTGTTTACACCAGTTTCCAAAGTAATTTGTCAATTCATAACATCTATTCAGCGAAAAAAAAAAGAAAAAAAAAAAAAAGTCCGCACACTTCCTGTCTACTATGCTTGGGCAAGCAATAAACTTTTTTGCAAAACGTAGCACTTTTTGTTTGCTTCTTTCAAAGAAATTAACAACTTAAAAAAGGTAGTTGTTTTGCTTTAATAGTTCTGCTTGTTTGTTTTATCATATGCAAATCAAAATGGCTTGCTGAGATGTTGCTGTTATAGGAAATGCAGAGTAAGGATTTTTCTCCCTGCTCTCGACTTAAACAAAAAGGAATTTATAATAATAGCAATTATTTGCGAAATGAACTTAGAACTGCAAACAGATAGCAAGGGTTGGAGAAAAAATGGGATTGCTTCTGATAGAGTGACCAGCTTTTTAAAATTATAGCCATCCGAGGTCTTTGGTGTTACTTTTTGACCTTATTTTGGCAGAAAATTATCTGTTGGTTTTTTTTGGTGTTTTTATCATATTCAGGAATAATTAATGTATTTTTCGTCTGTCTGTTAATATTGGATGTTCGGTATTGTCTGTTGTGCTATGTCTCTTTACTTTCGTATTTTTTTTCTCCGAATTTTCGGCGAATATGTTAGTCATTATTAATGACATTCATCATATAAACCTGATGAAATGTGATTCTAAATTTATTTGACTTTAATAAATTATTTTATTTACCGTTTTTATACTTCTGATGCTTTCATTTTGAAAAATGGGATCTCTGCATTCGATATGAAAATCAAATTTTACTTATTTTTCAAGCTAATTACTCTTTATTAGGAGGCAAATAAATGAAAATTCGCTTTATTTTCTGTGCAGATCATTATTTTAAAACTTTTAAAGCAACATTAACTGTTCTTTTATGAGTCTAAATGTTAAATACTGAATGGTCCGTTCATTTAATTTTTGTATTAATTGTGTTAACACACGGAAATAATATGTTTATCATAGACCTTTAAAATGCAGTTGTAAAAATATTTCACCAAATATTTCTACCACACCCAATTCGTTTATATGCTGTTTTGATCAGGGTTGGCAAAGGTGGGCCCAGCCCAGAAAAACCCACCCGGGTTTTTCTGGGCGGGTCCACCAACAAAAACCCACCCGGGTTTTTGTCAAAAGTGGGTTTTTGTTAATTTCTAAGTTATCAACAAACATAGTCAATAATAATATCTCATCTAAATTATACATAAAAAATAAGTAAGAAATCAGGTTTATTTGAGATTATTTTTTTAGAGTAATTATTTTATTTTATAAAATAATTATTATTTCTTCAATTCTCAAGTCATCGTCCAGAAAATTTTCCTAGCTATGATACTACTTTTTGTTGCAAAATACTTATTATTTATTTTTTTTTAATTGCAAATTTCAAATTTTTCAAATAAATTGAAAATGAACCATTGATTAACTTCTTGTAGATGGAAAAAATTGCTTATATAATGTTTTATGATAATTTTGATTCAACACAGCAGTCAATGACAAAATACTGCAATTTTTGCTTTTATTCTGAAGTAAGAAAATAAAGTTTTGCTCTTCATTTCTTCTAACCCTACTGCATTTAGTATATGATGATTTTCAAGTGCTATATTTGTAGAGGTACCATACCACTGACTTTAAGCACTAAACCCTTTCTTTGATCTAAGAAAAACAAAAAAAAAAAAAAGCGTCCCCACGCAGTTTATTACTGCTAAAATATTATGACAAGCATTTATTAACAAATTTATAATTCTTGAAAGTTCTAATGTTAACCTAGTTTTTTCTTAGAATTATTTAAAAAAAAATTAATTAAGAGTCCCCACTCTCCCCCCCCCTCCCCATCTGAAATTAATCAGTTTTTGTTTTGAAAAAAAGAAGGGGGGGGGGAGACACTCCTCTTATATCAGAAACACACCTATCATTGAGATATGCCTTATAAAAACATGCAGCAAATGACATGACTAGATATTGAAGCAGGCTACTTAACGAGAAAAGATGATTATTTCTATTAATAAACAAGTGCAAATGGTTTTAATTTTTTAATGGTATAAATTTAAGTTTTTGAAACTTTCACCCCTTAAATATTCCTGAATTTATAGGAAAGCACATTTGCAACAGTTCTTCTATTTTGTAAAAGACAAGTGATAAAAGTTCATAGCTGAAACCATTGTCCAAAGCATCTTAAATATAGACATTAAATATTACAATTCGGTTGATGATATTAATTGATATTGTTAATAATATTAATTATTAATTGATTGACATTGATTAAATGCAATTCAGAAACTTAACTTAATAAACATATTTTTATTTGAATGAATACATACATTATATATCAATACCCGCATAAGAAATAAAATTTTAACATGCAAAAACCCAGAAAAACCCGCAAAAACCCACAAAAACCCGGGTGGGTTGGGTTTTTGTAGAAAAACCCGGGTTTTTGCCAACCCTGGTTTTGATGCCATCACTTTGAAAGCTGCAATCTCTTTGCATCCGCTACAGGAATCGTATTTTTCGCAGTTTCGATGTTTAATCCGCTGTTTAAAGAGGAAAACAAATGAAATTTCTTTTTATTTTTTTTAAATTCATTTTTTTTTTTCCAAAATTATGATTTTCAAAAAATTATTTAGTTTTTCACAAAAAACGGATTCTGCGAAAAATCCTGGAGAGACCCCTGATACTAGTAATTGCAGTGAAGCTTAATTTATTTTATTCAATTTTAAAGTTCAAACATTTGTTAAATATAAAATTACTTTTTACAACAACTTTGTGCTTTGAATTGATGAATTTTTCAATGTAATTGTTAAATATGGAATTGTGTTACAAGTCATTTTTTCAATGTCTGTGAGCTTGTTAGTAGTTCTTTAAAACTGTCATTCATATAAATTTCCATCCAACAACAATCATATGTCAAAAATACCTTAGAGGTTATCAAATTTCCAGAAGAATTGAAATGATTTTATTTAAGATATCCTAAGTTTAATTTTGTAATTACTTATGCTGAAGCTGAACAATGCAAGAGGAAAAAATTTTGAAGGTGAGCTATTGAGTTAAAACTACATTATGTGCAGTTGTTTAAATGTTTGAGCAATTTTTTCTCATTGTTAACTAAAGTGTTCTTTAATGCATTTAAAAATGCACAACTCGGGAAAAAGCAGACTATAAATTTTGTTTAATTTAAACTCATTATTGGTTGAAATTAGTCATGTATATGCAAGTGTAATTTTTTTCATGCTTCAGTTTTAAATATTTGAGGGGGAGGGAGGCATAAAATGAACATTGAATCTTAAATAAATCTTCGATTTTACTTAGTTAATGGTTTAGAGTTTTCTAAAATGGTGTTTAACAAAAATGCTAAATTATGGCAACAATAAAGTTTTAACTGTACTTAATTAGCCAGAGACAAAAGAACCTTTCGAATGAAGAGACAGTACAACATGTAATGCGAAGAATAACAGTAAGATATCTCATGATTGCTTTGAGACGACTCAATGCCTTTTAGTTTAAAAAAATGCCCTAAACTTGAAAAAAGTGCCCTTTTTTTAAAAACAGCACCCTGCCCTTTTTCAATCCTGGGGGAAGCTCTGTCTTACTTAAGTATGTAATTAGAGCAAAGGTACTAGAAATTCATATTCAATACAACATGTTACAATACCTACCAGAAAAACCGGCCACAGTTTTTAGCGAACCTGTTACACACTAGAAACCCAACATCTGTTAATAGCACTGCTTTTCTCCCAAAAGTTTAGAAGTAGTACATGATCCGTCATATTGCTATTTTAGTTCTCTTTTCATTGGCTTGAAACTATTTTAAAAAGGTCCTCTTCAAGACCAGAATAATCTAAAGAAAGGTATTTTACTGTGTTTTGTGTTATGCCGTTTTTTCCGCCTTCGAATTGTTTTCAAGAGATTGTTTAAAAAAAATAAAGTACAGTAAAAGCTCATCTATCCGGCATTCAAGTATCCGGAACGCTCAAGTAACCGGAAATTTCGTCGGAGGTTCTCGATTTTAAAAATCGACAAAAAAGTTTTTTTTCCCCCCGACTGTAATAAAGTAGAGCACAATGAGTTCCCCAATTTTAAAGACTGCACATATTCTTGTCTCCTCATCCGTAACTTGAGCCTACCCTCCGAAACGTAGACTGCTCTTCCGATGCATCCCCTTGATTGATTGTCGCCAATAGGCTTGACATCTGCCACGCCCATAGGCCACACCACCTGATTCCGGTTATCTCCGGTTGGCACAGAAGTGGCGAATCCACAGGAGGGGAAGAAAGTGATTCCAAGAAAGGATGGGGGGTTTCAGGGCTAGGGGCTGATTTTCCTTATATTGCTTTTATTTACTAAGACATTAGCTGACTGAAAAAAAAATACATTTTGTCATCCGATGAGAAAGTGTGAATGTTGCGGCTTTGGATGTTCGACAGTTCTTGTTTTTGAAGCTTTTACTTGGGACCTTTATTTCATGTAGCCTAATTGTATTGATTGTTCAAAAACTAATCTTAATTTCCTCGTGATGGACTATGCGGAAAACTCGCGAATTTGCTCTTCATTTCCATACGTTTTGCGTGGTCGGACTTTACTGCCGTCGCGTCGTTATTATCTGCCAACGATGAAAAATTTTATTGCCATATTTATTTTTTAAGACAGTTAAAAGAGTTGAAATAAAACAGGCGAAATATCAGGTTTTGGATGCGTTATGCGTAGTTGGACTTTACTGCTGTTGCGTTATAGATCGATTAAAGTTAGAGATCGCGCATGTAAGTTGATTTTCCGACTTCGAACCTCGTTTTTTCACAAATTGCTTGACCATTTTCAAGTATTTGTGTTTTTTACTTAGGAAACATATTGTTGGAAATTTTCGGGTGAATTCGTACTTTTTCAAAAATTGGCAAAAACGTGACATTTTTAAGAAATTGAAGGGAATATCGGACAAATCGTTATTAAATTTCAAAATTCCAGACAAAAACACTATTTTAAAACATCTTTACATTAGCTAAAGGGGCGAAAATGAACCGGAGTTAACTCGCGATCATCTAACCGGAAAATTCGCGTATCCGGAATTCGGCGTTTCCCGAGCGTTCTGGATAGTCGAGCTTTTACTGTAATATATATCATCACTAAATAAAGTTTCTCTATAATTTTAAGGAAACTTTGACGACAACATGAAATATAATTCGTCAGGACTAAAAACTCCGTGACACACCCAAAACATCAATACAAACTGGGCTGATAACCCTTTTGTGATGTTCTGCAGTGGAGTAAGGAACTTTGTAAAAATTGGGTGAGCAGGGGGCAGTGACGAATATTTAAGCTTCGGGGGGGGGGGGGGGGGGCAGGACACACTTTGCCACCTTTTCACACAAGCTCAGTTTAATGTTATAAATGTTCAAATAAACCTTTTATGAATGAAAAAAATTTAAAACATAATTTTGAAAACCAAAATTTTTATAACCTTTAATGATATTAGGGAAAAAGGGAGTCGAGGGCTCTTGCCCGAGCATCTCCCGAAATTAAAGTCTTAAACACGTGAGTGTAAGACGTAAGGCCATATGTGGTAAAGTTAGGAGCACACAACAGTTTTTAGCCTACTTTCCCGTTAAAAATAAAAGAAAGACGAAAAAAGCATTAAAAGTAGCTTAAAGCATCTAAAAAATATCGCCAAGTCCAAAAATATCCCCAAGTTAAAAAAATAAAAAGGCAAAATGAATATCGAAAAATTAAAAATTTGAAAGTAGGGTATTGAGATGGGGAATTTGTGTGTTGGTCGGTCTGTCTGTCCCCCCCCCTAATAACTTTTGAATGAACATTCCGATTTGGACAAACTTTTTTTTGTTGGAAAGATCTCGGCGAGTACAGCTCATTCCCATATTTGATTTTTCGATTTGAACAGTTTTTGTTTCAACTTTAAAGTAAGTAAGTAGAGTTTTAAGTAGAGAAGTGAAATTTGAAGATTTCTTATTTTCAGGCCAAAGAGAGAGAGAGAAAAAAAAAAGACGGAAAAGGGGGTGAAGGGAAAGAAGACAATTGGGAAAAGGAGGGGGGCATATAATTAACTGACCGATCATCGGCAATTGCTATAATTTAAAAAAAATTCGAAAATTCTTGTAGAAAGACAATTAAGATTTTTTCCCAACAGATAATTAAGATTTTCCACTTTTCTTTGCAGCTTATTGTGTGAATTTCCTAGAAAAAGTAGACCCCATTTTGGAAATTAAGTGTGAGGTAAACAATGTAATGCAAAAAAATGCAGCGAGATTTTTCCAGGGGAGCTGAGCTAGCTTGAAATATTCCAGGGGGAGCCGGAGCTCCCTCCATCCTTACGCCCCTGATGTTCTGATCGAATAGTAGAAAAAAGTACGAATTTTAATAGCATGATTTCAAACATCATGAGCACGTGGTTAAAAACTACACAAAACTTATTAAAAAGAAAACTGAAGAAAAAAGATCAAGAAAACGCAACGATTTTTATGCTCTCACATTTGCAAATAAAACATACAAGATACAAGACTGTTCTTACTTGAAATCCAGTCCATTTACTAAAAACGTGACGAATATATGAAAGAAATACACTCTCTGACTCCATAGAAGAAAGAATGTTTCAAGAAAACTTTGTTGCGACGAAAGTGTTTTCTTTTTAAGTCATAATTTTAATTTGTAGTTACGAGGAGACCCATCATTGCAAAATCAAAACAAAAATTCACGGCCATCTTCTGCATTTCAAAACGTGGTATTAACTGTAAATTTGACTATGCAGTTTATCATAAAAAAGTAAAAAATTTTTATTCATTTTAAAATACTTTGATTCAAAAAAAGTAGTTGAAAACTCATTCAAAAACGCTTGCAAACAATGTATGATGCTTTTAACAAAATAAATATAGATTGAGGTAAAACTATTTTTAGCACTGCTGAGTTTGTTACTCAACTCCACTCCAACATTTCTTTTTTGAAAGCATGAAAAATCTGGAAAATGAATGCGAGAGTGAGAAAATGGTGTGTGAGTGAAAAGAATGAATGATTTTTTTTTTCTTTTTTAATTTTACGATACACTTGATCTTATTTGATTGGGTAGCCTTTTTTTGAAGGTTTATCCAAAATGATGACAAACGAGGAGTTATGAGCAAATTTTGCGATGATATCTCCTGGCCTTATCGGAAATGATGACTTTGAACGGATATCTGAAGTGGATTCTTTGACTACAAATACTTTGTATTAGTACGTTAAATGAGTCTACCTTGTTGAAAATACAGTCTGATCCGATTACAACACATTTTATATTCTTCTTTTTCAAGTAACTTATATACTTAACTTGTAAGAACTTACCGAACTAGGAATGTAACGAATATTAACATAGCCTGATAGTCGACTTGTTTATGTTAAAAAACAAATCGCAGGTTTCATTTAATGCAAATTTAATATCACTTAATAGCTCAGAATACATTATTAAAGTTTTAAAAAAATAATTTGTTCATTTTTAAGAAATTGCAATTTAAGTTTTCCATAAAATTACTGTAAAGAAGCCAGCAATAGTTCTCAAAATATTAATGCTTCTATCTTTTTTTCTGATGAAGGCACATCCTTCATAAAACTACATCACATACAAAGTTGTCATCTACAAAGATGTTACCCTTTTTTTTTCAAGAAATTGACAGTTTATGACAAGGGAGACAGCTATGTGAATACAGTGGCGGCTCAAGAAGAGAGCCATGTAAGATTTTTTAAAAAATGAGAGCAAGGCTTCATTTTTTTAAATTCTTTGATTGCACCACTAATTTCATATAGAAGCAATTTTAGTAATTTTTCCCATTGAAATAAAATATTCGAACAGAAATTTAATTTTACTAACTTTATTTGGTTTCAAAAGTGTAATATAGTTTAGCCTTGAATATTTAATTGTATTAAGTTTTACTTTTATGTTTAAACAAGAACGTGACTTTCACATTTTAAAATGAATAGAACGACTTGAGATTTCAAAAAAACGTGTAATATAGTTTAGCCTTGAATATTTAATTGTATTAAGTTTTACTTTTATGTTTAAACAAGAACGTGACTTTCACATTTTAAAATGAATAGAACGACTTGAGATTTCAAAAAAAATGTTGCGTTAAGCTTTTTCCTAAATTCAATGTACTCTAATAAATTACTCAATATGTTATAAAGTCTACTATTATTATTACTTATATATATCATCCAGAGTCTCGATACATAATATGACAAAAAGCAGTCTTCTTTCAGTGCCACAGTATAAAAACAGTTGTGGTGTCTTCCCAACTGACACGATTCCCATCTGCCACGAAAGGGGACGAACTCCCCAGAGAGGATTAGTGGTTTCTTCTTTGTTAAGTGCGGGGGGCACTTTTCTTTGAGATAGTGCGAAAACACAAGTTCTGTCTTCTGATCGAGGGAACTGGTTGGCGTGTTTTGATAAAGGGTTGGCGAGGACAGTTGAGGAAAATTCTCTTGCAGGGGGTTACTTTTTTTAAGTTTTATTTTTTTTTGCTTGACCTTGGTTGCCTTTGTGCAGTCCCGTAGACTACGTGGATATGGTTCTCTACCTTCCCGATGATAAACCCAATTTGCACAAATGCACACAGAAAAGAAAAACAAATTTTCAAAAGAAAAAAATAATGCAATTAAGAAAGACATAAACACGAAAAATAAAGATAAATAAGACAGAGCTGCGATGAAAAAAATACATGAAGTGTAATGAGTGTTTCTTATTTAGTTTTTGGCACTGATTACATGAAAAATTGTGAAAAAATTCCATCACGTCAAAATTTTTTGTAAAATTGCTTTTTATTTTTTTGCAATTTTGCTCAAAAAAATTTTTTTTCGACCAATTTTACGCTCAGTATCTGGCAACTGTGCTTTTTTTTTCATTTATGGAATGTATTCTAATGATTCACATTGATTTTTCAGTAATACAGTGGCGGACAAAAATACTGCATCACCTGTCAAGAAGTGGAAAACTGTTCGTGATCTTAAACTAACACCACAGGCCTTCTTAAATTAAAGTGTTAAGTCAGGAGCACTTGCGTGATGATTTTTGAGAGGCATTCGTTTAAAATATCGATCCTGAGACCCTGTGTAGTTACTCTTTTTCTTTCTGATTCAGTTCTCCTTTGAACATCACCAGTTTCACGTTTCAATTTAAGCAATCTCGAAGCAATAGATTGATTACAACTTATTTTTTAGCAATCACACGTGCAGAATATCCTTCTCTAGCTAAAGCGACTGCCACAGTTTTTTTTTCTAAGATAATTTTATGCACAGAAAATCATTTGTTTGCATTACGCAATGCTTCTTTTTCTAAGTGATGCAGTTTTTTGGTCCGCCACTGTAGATTAATTTTTATAGGTCTAAATTTCAGAAAAAATATCTAAAAGGACGCATTTTTGCTCATTTTCGGAGCAAAAAAATAGCGATATCTCACGAATTAAAATTTAAAAAAAAAGAAAAAGAAACCCGTACGGGAGGGAAGAGTATTCATACAGACTGCCTACCAAATTCCACCAAAATCAAAAATACTTAGGCACGAAAATTTGTTTATTTTATGTGGAATGATTCTGTAGCCAAATTTCACGAAATCTCCTCTGCTTAAGAAAAAAACTTAACAAAGCCCTTGAGTTCAAACTTTTTAAGCCAAGTAATGGTGCATTTTCTGTAAGTTAACAACCAATATACTATTTTCATTCATTTTTATTATGTTATGACGTAATAAAATGGGCTATAGCCAAATATAGTAAATAATGCGCATGGAACCTATAAAACAATGTGAAACAGCATAAAACGTGAAATTTGGCTAGAGTCATTCCACATAAAATTAGCAAATTTTTGTATCTAGGTATTTTTGATTTTGATGAAATTTGGTAGGCAGTCTGTATGAAGATTCTGCCCTCCCACACGGGTTTATTTTTTTTTTCATTTAAATTTTTATTCGTGAGATATAGCTATTTTTTTGTTCCGAAAAGGAGTAAAAATGCGTCATTTCTGATACTTTTTCTTAAATTTAGACCTATGAAAATTAATCTATTGTTGAAAAATCAATGTAAATCATTAAAACAGATTCCATAAATGAAAAAAAGCACAGTTGTCTGATATTGAGCGTAAAATTGGTCGAAAAAAATTTGTTTGAGCAAAATTGCAAAAAAAAAAAAAAATCAATTTCACAAAAAAATTTGACGTGATGGAGAAAAATGAAGGTCATATTCGGAATCAGGAGACCAAATACCATAAGAATCAGCTAAAGTTTGTTCTGTATTTTTTCGAAAGTTAAATTTCGCAGCCCTGTGTAAGTAATAAATTAAAATAAGGGTTAAATGTATTAAAAAGGGCGGGGAAGGCATTGAAGATAGCCATCTATTAACCCCGAGTACTCCTCTCCCAGAGCGATGTTCAATAGAAAAACTACATATTTTTACGCTACATATTTTTTAAAAGTTTCAGCATACACTACTTCTAAATAATATATCAAATCTCATCGCAATGACGATGTGTACCCAAAAAAAAAATAATAAATTCCTAGGTACGCCACTGTACTTTATCATTACCAAGCGAAACCTAAAGTGAAGCTTCTCTGTCGTAACATTTACTGAAAGATAAAGATACCACCAGTCTTCCACATTTCCTTCATGTCACCAAAGAAAGCTTAAAATTACGTATTTAAAACTTCAGTTTCATAAAGTTTCAGAGAAGAGTTCCAAACATGTAACGATTAGTTGGCAAAAATGAGCCAATAATCGGCAATGCTGCAGATTGCCAATTACTTCCAATTGATCGGTACATCCAGCGGCGTATCTAGGGGGTGCCAAGGAACCAATGCCCCCCCCCTCCCCCAAGATTTTGTAAGACCATAACAAATGACGGCACACCAAGCTTTGAAAATTGGAGAGAAATAATGCCAGGGGTTTGAAAAAAAAAAGTTAAATTAGAGATATAACCTTCATGAAAATGTGTTTCAGATTTTTTCATTGAAAAATATTTTTAATGAACACTGAAATATTTTCATATTAGGTTCTATTTTCGAATATATAATAAGCAAAAATAATTGCTGTTTTACAATTGTAGAAATGTAAGAAGAAAATGCTTGGGTCTTCGAGCATCTCAAAAACATTGTTAGATGTTCAAGCTTCCTGGAAACTGCAGATTATTTAAAAGTTTTAAAAATTGTTTTTAAGCATTGCTCTTCCTCTTATTTTCTCTTTCTTTAAAGATTATTTTGAATAAATTGTCAGATGATTGTTATTTTACGCTACCGTAAAGTGGGGTTACTTTGCCCATTTTTAAAGTTTATGTACAAATTTCGGATACTTATAGACTAGGGATGCGACATCGATGTCGATGTTCTGGAAACATCGATGTTCTTGTTAAAACATCGATGTTTTTACCATCGATGTTTTGAGTTCGATGTTTTTATCGATGTCGATGTTTGTATTTCAGCAAAAAAGAGCGTAAAAAATGCACTAAATATTCTTCTTTAAAAAAGGTACATCGTTAAATTAGTAGTTGCAGTATTAGCCCAGGGGCGCCCCGAACGGAGGTCTCCAGGACCTCCCAAAAATTTTCCTCATTCGGCAAATTTGGACTGACGATTCGGCAAATTTAAGGAAAGGCTGAATGAGAACAGATTAAAATAAAACATCTCATTCTTTTATTGACGTTAATAACCCTAAAAAAATCCATTCCTTTCAATGGCGCCTTTCGAGGAATTCCTCATTGACGCTTAACTAGACGGAATATGTGTGTGTAGTGAAAAAGCTGCAATACATAAATGTTGCACTTAGAACGCAAAAAACCCTCATAATATGTGCGGCTACTTCAGTTTTTTTTTTTTTTTTCGTTGCTGACAGATTTTGTTACTTCTTGTAGTGAAAATATTGTCTGCTTAGCTTTATTCAGTTCCTTATTTCTTGTATTTCTTGCGGAAAATATGCCTTTGGCACAGAGTAAATATTGTGCAAAATTGCAATATTTTTTGACTATATCTTGATCTCCCTTCGCCTTATTGAAAAATTGGCATTTTAAGATTTTATGTCAAAACAGTACAATAAAATACCACAAGTTTCGGCAGAAAGTGGGAGTGTTGGGGGGGGGGGAATAGAGGGGCATATTTGGATCCTGGAGATCATTGTACATGAGAACGAGACAAAAAAACGTCATTTTTATTGAAGACCTGCGATGCGACTAGTATTTAGCGTGCGACAGTTTGAAATTATTTTTTTTCCGCACAGTGCTACTGACCATGCTTGAGTCAAAAGGCGAATTTTAGCATTTCACTTTCTACTTAATTGGGACATTGTATTGTATTTAGTATTTGTGATATTCTAATCAATTAATTGTTTTTTCATATTTTATCATGGTTTTTGGTGATTAAACCGAAAAACAGTTCACTAGAATCATAGTCAAACTTTTGAATAAATAGCTAATTACTACTGCAAAATAAAAGGGTGCGAAGGGAGATCAAAATATTTTTCAAACCCATTAATATTTTGGCACCTTGTTTTACTGATAAAAAGGCACAGTTTGACGTATCAAGCTTGTTGAAATTCAAAAAAAAAAAATTTCTTTGGCCATTTTCGCTCCACCCTAAATGAGCAATATGTATTCATATGTATATTACGTATTATCGGGTAAAATTCGAATTTCATTAAAAGAAAATTTCAATCTTTCCATCAATTTTAATAAGGGGAGTAATTCAGGGCACCCCCCCCCACCCCCCGCAACCATTTCACATAAAGTTTTAAAAAATGAATTACAAAAAAACTTCTCATTCTTTGTAGTAAAAGTGTCCGAGAGAAGAACTTATAAAAAAAGAAAAAAATCGTTTTAGGGTCATTCCATGTAAAATCAACAAATTTTCAGAAATTTTCGAGCCGCACCATTTTTGAATTTGATCATACTTGGCAGGTAATGTGCACCAATATTCTGCACCTCCAAAATGTTTTATTTTTTTCTCGAAAAAATTTTATTCTCGAGATATAGCCATTTTTTTGCTCCGCCGATGAGTAAAATTCGGCATTTTTGATATTTTTTCTAAGAGCTCTGGTAAATTTATTTAAAATGGTAGAAATATCAAACATGACTTATTTTAAAGCAAAAAGAATGAACTTTGATTTGTGCATAAAAAGAAACGGTTTAAGTTAAGCCTAAATTTAAATTTTCCCGTGTCAATTCGCGGTTCAAAAAGTGCCGTTTTCGTCACTTCAAGCATGATAAAATATATGAAGGACTGACATTGGGGTTCTAATTTTTTTTTCTCTTGCACCCAGTTATAGATACTAGAAGCACAGAAAAAATAAGATGATACCAGTTATCCTTCATTATAAAAAAATTGCTTAAACTTGAGAAAAAATGAAAATTGGCCTTTTTCACTCCCCAAAAACGGCCTGTGGAACAGGTAGTAAAAATTTAAAAATGCATGGAGTAAGAAGGTGTTACATTGCCCTTTAAAATGATACAAAAACTGTCTTGTTATTCCAAGGCATTAAAGAGATATAAGCTTTCAAACTATGAGAAAAAATAAAAATATCCTTTTTCACTCCCCAAAAACGGCCTGTGGAACAGGTAGTAAAAATTTACAAATGCATTGAGCAAGAAGGCATTACATTGAACTTTAAAAAGGAAACAAACATCGTCTTGTTATTCCCAGGCATCAAAGAGATATAACCCTCTGAAAATTGAAAATTTATGATTTTTTTTGGGCATAAGTTAAAGCAATTATGAACATTGTCTTTTTATGCAAGAGTAAAAATATGTATCATCAAATATATAATTCAAAATATATCGCAAAATGTCTGTAATTAATTTGTGACGTAGAAACATCTGAAAAAGTTATACTTAAAACGTTTTTTAGTGTTTCTGTTATTAGCGTTTTCTTTTAATTTGTAATGGATGTACAACTAAATATTATGAAGATAAACTCTAACAAATAATCAATTAGCAAAAATCTTTAGTTGTAGCTGTTTCAAAAAGGATGTAGAAATTTCGGATCTTTGTAAAAAAATTTGTAATTTCATTCAAATGTAAATGTAAAACTAGAAACTTCTTAGCGACATGCAATTAAATTTTAAAACCAATTTTAATTGATGTTTGGACATTCGGATCACTGGTTTTAAGTGCAACTTTTTCCGATGTGTCAACATTACAAATAAATTACAACCATTTTACGATATATTTTGAATTATATATTTGATGATACATATTTTTAGAGTTCTTCCATGAAAAGACTTTTTTTTGTTCATAACTGCTTTCACTTATGCTAAAAAAATCTTGCATGGATTTTCAATTTTCAGAGGGCCTTATCTCCTTGATGCCTGTCAATAACAAGACAGTTTTTGTTTCGATTTAAAGGGCAATATAGCACCTTCCTCCTCCATGCATTTGTAAATTTTTACTAAGTGTTCCACAGGCTATTTTTGGGGAGTGAAAAGGGCCATTTTTCATTTTTTCTCAAGTTTAAGGTATTTTTTCATAATAATCATCTAACTTAAAAGGCTTATATCTCTTTAATGCCTGGGAATAATAAGACGATGTTTGTTTCTTTTTAAAGTTCAATGTAATGCCTTCTTGCTCAATGCATTTGTAAATTTTTACTACCTGTTCCACAGGCCGTTTTTGGGGAGTGAAAAAGGCCAATTTTCATTTTTTCTCAAGTTTAAGCAATTTTTTCATAATGAAGGACTACTGGTATCATCTTATTTTTTTTCTGTGCTTCTAGTATCTATAACTGGGTGCAAGAGAAAAAAAAATTAGAACCCCACTGTCAGTCCTTCATATATTTTTTCATGCTTGAAATGACGAAAACAGCACTTTTTGAACCGTGAATTGACACGGGAAAATTTATATTTAGGCTTAACTTAAACCGTTTCTTTTTATGCACAAATCAAAGTTAATTCTTTTAGCTTTAAAATAAGTCATGTTTGATCTTTCTACCATTTTAAATAAATTTTCCAGAGCTCTTAGAAAAAGGATCAAAAATGCCGAATTTTACTCATCGGCGGAGCAAAAAAATGGCTATATCTCGAGAATAAAATTTTTTCGAGAAAAAAATAAAGCAGTTTGGAGGTACAGAATATTGGTGCATATTACCTGCCAAATATTATCAAATAAAAAATGGTGCGGCACGGCCCATTTGTTGATTTTATATGGAATGACCCTTTATTTGTATGCCGTTGTTTGGTAATAATATTACCTATCAGGAGAGTCTAAAGCAGGCAATTACACATTTCTGAAAGTCAGGGAAGGAACTTTTTTTTTTTTGGAATACAGCGTGAACAAATAAATGGCAATTTATTATTTTTTTAATACTGCATTTAACCTATACTGAATCATCGAAACACAAACAGCATTTGAAAATATTACTCGTTCAAAATCCCGCCCCGCTGTACCTGTGTTACTTATTACTTTGGGGAGCATCATTTATTGTGGGCTTTTGTTACACGAGTTTTTAAAATTGTGAAATTTGCTATAGTCGTTTTTAACAAATCTCTCCTTCCCGAATTAGAGAAATAGTTTCCCAAATATTATTCTCTAGCTAGTTTTTGCTATAGAAAAATATTGCCAACTTCGGAGTTGTTTTCTGTAACTATAAAATCGCACTCCAAAAATCTGTCACTGAAATGTTTTCAACAAAAGGTTTTTGAAATCGTAGAATAATCTTGGCCGCTTCTGAAGTTTAGTAATTAAAAAGTTGAGGAGATATCGTGAAAAAAGCAGTTAGAAGGAAGGAGAGAGGGAAGGTTTGTTTCTTTTAAGCGGGTAGGCCAGTTTGATTTCAAATCAGCCTCTTGTGAAGGCCCCAAGCCTCATGTAGCAAAATAGAACTAAGCCAACATTCAATCGAAATCCATCAAAACAAAGTTGCACATTCTGCATGGTTAGTGTCGTAGTGACGGGCGCAGTTAGAGCTGCTTTGGTAGTCTAATAAATTTTTGTCTTTTAGTCTGTTTGGGCTTGACTGAAAAAGTTTTTTTTTTTTTTAGCGGTCAAAATTGCGCCCCCCCCCCTTGGCTGCTGCTCCCTTGGCAAGAGTCACTCCTGCCAATACATAGGTACGCCACTAATTATACCTGATCAAATTAAAATTTAAAATGTAAGTGTAGTTTGTAGTACCGCCCAAGCCAATTCGAAATTTCTGTATGATATCCACTTTGTAGTGCAAACGCATCTGTGTCGAAACAGTTTTAATGCATCACGATTTGGGTTATAAATCCCCCCCCCCCCCCATAAAAAGTAATAATAAATAAATAAATAATTTTTAAAAATGCCAACTTCGAAAAAAAAAAATAATTCTGATAAAGTTCAGGACTTGTGGTCTCATTTTATATTTATTTTTCACTAATTCTGCTTGCAATTTCAAGAAAAGCCAGAAATTGAAAGAGAAAACGGTGATTCGAAAAATGACCAACACGTGGTTCGTGTTTGCAATTTAAAAGCGCTCTTTGTTCTGAATGACACTTATCACCTGAAGGGCGTATTCACTAATCAACTTTTCGCTTCACTTGAGGGGCGAGCTACTTGAGGGGCGAACTTTACAGCATCGCCTTCATCGCCTATTTGGCGTAACGACAATAGTTTTAAGTCCCATCGTGGTTAAAGATGGCGGACCAGTGGTATTGATTCTCAAGTTTCGACCACGGAGTGGACACTGCGGGGAGTCCCTATTGTTGGAGTTCGCACAATGGAGTTTGAGTCTAAGGGCATTTAAAAATCGTGTGAGTTGGGAAGTAGCCTCTAAATTCGCGCCCCGGGCGGCAGAAGCAGTAGCTACGCCACTGCGTGGGTTACCGTAGAGATCACTGGTTACCAGTCTCAAATGGGACCGAGAGTAATTCGGTTTAGCGAAAATTCGGTTAATGCAGAGAATAATTAAAATATCATCAATTGGATGAAAGCGCAATTTAAAATTGTATTGAATTGCATTCTTGCCCTAAACTTTTTCAAAATCACTAAAATAAGCCAGGGTTCGAGCGCTACTTACGAACTAATGCATTTTAAAAGAAAATAAGGACCCTTAAAACTCCTGAATTTCGCCATTATCTCCACACAAACTCCACATGTTTTATTTTGCTAAGACATGCCCTTAAATATTTTCTTACATTAATCCCAGGAGGAGGGATTTTGTTCGAGCAAGAATCATTTGTTTCAGGTCTGTAATAGTTTTAAATAAATCCACAGTTATTGTAAGCTTTTCTCTAAAATTATTATTTTTAATTCATTAACTAAATTTTGCTTTGATTGCGATTTTTCATTCTTATATTTTTATCATTGAAAAGTGTGTGAACTTGAAAAATGCATGGAACATTCAATAATCGTAATAAATTAATTAAAGGAAACATTGGGGTCGTTTATGAACCCAAGGCTCTTAAGGGTAACCGAAATGGGCGGGATCCCCGAGGGTTAATTCTGGCCCCGACCAAATCCTCTCTTTAAATTCAACTTACTTCCCAGCTGTGTTATGCAACGTGAATAAGGAAGTAATGGTGAAAATTCTTCGAACACCCTATGTCCGCATGGTGCATTGGAATTTTTTAGCGGAACCTATCTCAGATCAAACAAACCTTATCTCGCTTATTATTACACATCTTGAAATAAAATCACCAATTATCAGCAATAAATGCCATATTAACATATATGCCATAAGTCCACTTCCCAAACCTGAGATCTAGTTATCTCTCTGCAAACAAGACAGATAAAAAAGCTCTTTTATTTATGGAACTTTTTTTATTTTTTTAATTTATGGGGATGCTATCTAAAAGCAACTCTGAGATAAAAGCTGTTGTTTGTGGCGCACGTGCTCCGCTGCCCGATCGCACAACACATGATGGACTCGGATGTGTGATTGCACGTGATGGGAAAGGAAGAAATATGGGCACGGCGTCTCGTGCACGAAGTTACAGTTTTGAATCTGAAGAGGCAGATAAGAGGCGAAGTATCGTCAACACTGTATTTTCAAGAATTAAAATTTTTCCCCCTGAGATTATGAAAAGAATTTTCTCCACTATACTGCCTTGCTAAGCACAAAAGTCGTGTCTGCACTTTTTAACAAAGTTTAAGTTATCGCCACCAGGTGGCTCTTTGTGACGAATTTTACTTAAATACAAAATTACATGGTCATTTGAGAACAGGAAATATTTTTTGAAAATTTCTAAAAAAGTTTCATCTGAATCAAATACATGGTGGCGCAAAACTTTATAGAGTTATATCTCAGCTTGAGCTCGACTGCGGAAACCACTTTTGTGTTTAGCACGGCAGTACAGCTGAGGCGGACTTAAATTGGCAGGGTCAAAATGCTGTGATTTGGTCTGAGTAGTTTTCAATGCTGGCAGGAGAGTTTTGTCCCAACTATACTCTGTTCACGGAAAACATAGACCAAAATAAACAAATAGGTTGCCCAAAGGTGTTTCGCTATGATTTTAGTTCGCTTTTAGAGATTTTCTCTGGAATTAAAAAAAAAGTTAACCAATAGGATTCGCATTCGCCGTCTAATTCTCACCAATTTGTTCTTGACCAAGCCAAATACGTGATTGCTGAGGCTAAATGGCGTAATTCTTTAGTTGCATCTATGTGATAGTGTGATCTTACCTTTATTTTCAGTACAGTGCAACTTTTTCACTTTTTACTCCAGGGCTCCCTGTACCAATCACAACTCGTAGTTTAACCGATTGGATTTGGCCCTGAGGAGCCTTTTGATCCAGACCAGAAGCCTAGCAAACCCCTGATCCAGTACCATGTGAGTTGAGATAAATCAGTCTTCCACCTTAATGGTGCTTGTAAGAACGGAAGCTGACCATTTCTGCCTTAAATACTGTAGATGCATCTACTCGCGCTCGCTAATCGAGTTGTATAATTAGTAACAACAATAACACTTCTAGGTGCGTCGATTTGTTTTGTTTTGTTCTGTTTATTATTTTTTTTATTTATTTATTTTTTTTGTAGAGTGTATATATTACCAATGGATTATATCCCAGAAAATGCGGCGTAAACGTTCGCTCGCAGAAAATTAAGATGTTTTTTCCTCTTCAAAATTTCCATTTTTTCTTTATCCCGTACTATGAAATAGTTTGCAGACTATCTCATTAATTTACGACGTACGTCCCAGCCTCGCGCTGCTCATACAACAAATATTACACATATTTTTAGGGGGCACAGAGCATGAAAGTCGCAGCTACCTGGGAGCGGCACTGAGGTGGCGGGTTCGCCCGAGTTGTATATACCTTGTGTTTACTGTAGATTCTTTCCTGTATTGTCTGCATGCGTTTTATGTTGCATAAAATAACGCAGTATTTTGTTAATGTGCCCTGTCACATAAACAAAACACACACACATGTCAGGAAAGCGAAAAGCATTGTACTCAATTCTTATCAACACTTGAGATGTAAAGTTTTCTAAAAGAATAGTTTTATACTAACATATACTTATTTTTAGTACTGACATTTGACCGTGCTACGAGGCTCAAGCTTGATGATGAAGTTTACATCAAAAAGGGATGGAAATAACAATCACGGCACCGGTAGGAATCAAGCCCTCTTTATTGCACGTAGGCAGCTGTCAGACATAGCGCTTTAAACCGTTCGTCTACGTAGGTCCCATACTTGCATAAATATAAGACAGTTCTTAGATCGAACTCATTTGAAGGTTAAAATGTTGTTAAATGCTCTAGTATTATATCCTTCATTTTCTCTCCCCCCCCCCTTCAAAAGCACTTCATTTAAAGAGAATGAAAAGATAAAAGTTATTTTTGTAGAAGAATGGGGAAAGGTGGCCCTTGTAATGTTATTTGTCATCATTTCTTATTATAATTGATTTTCATATGCATTAAATATCCTAAACGTTGAAAAGAGGTGAATGCTTTCCGTATTTTCAAAGCGAACTACTCAAGAATGCTACAGTGGTAAATACACAGTTACTGTAGCAGTGACAATGAAATTGTCCAAACTGTAACTGCACAATGTAACGCCCCTTATCAACAACCGCCAAGATTTCGAGTTGAAGTTTACGTGGGATAAACTGGTAAGTTTTTTTCCCCTTACTCTTTTACAATGCGTATTCAAATGTGTCATTTTAAGAATAATTTAAGTCTTAGTTTATAAATTTGTTTTTTTTTTCCGCACTGCTATGTTTTTGTTCAGCCTCTTGAATTAGTCTGCATAAAATGTTGCTTCGGTGTTTTTTTTTATTATTACAGTCGACGCTCGATATAATGACCATCTCCGTCCCACAGAAAAAGGTCTTTATAACGAGTGGTCGCTATAAAAGAGTACCCATAGTGTATTGGGATAAAGTTGGGGGTTTTCCAACCGGTCTTTATATCAGATAGTCGTTATAACGACCGTCGACTGTATTCAAAAATCTACTGACGATAAACTAAGTAGAAAATAAACTGATAAAGGTCGAAAATGTTAAAAATTTATAGCGTTTGAGTCTTGGAAGTTTATAATTTTTGATTGAATCTTGATCTAGCTAGCAAGAGGTTAAGAAGTTTGTATTTTATACAGAGAAAATGCTAAACAAATAGCAATGTATTTTGATACAACGATAAGAATTTCGATTATTGTGTTGATTAAGTTCGTTACGCCTTTAATGTATAGTTTTCTTTCTGATGGTTGTTTTGACTTAAAAATGTGGCTAAATGGAATGAAAGACAATTTACAAAATTCCACTTAAAAATTCAACGTATGTGCCGTTATTTAGGGCGATTAATCAATAAGGGGTAAGTGTTGTATCTGGTGAAGAAAAATAAATGTGTACATGTGCTTTGTCTTTTTGTAAAAAAATATCCATTGCATATCTTTTGCCAGCGTCCCTTCCCTCCTGAACTAAAATAATGGCAAGTTAATGTGTCTGATAGGTTCCCAAGAATTGCTTCTCCCCTCAAAGATTTTTTTAAGCCGTAAAATCTCTAAAAAAATAAAATTAAAAAAAAAAAGTTTGACAAATTACAAGTTTCCGCAACTATGAGTTGCAGCTAATCTGTTTCCGAAAATTGTAATACTGTCGGTCCCGCTTAAACGAATTTTGTCGGTTCCAAGAAATATTATGCGATTAAGCCAGGCGCTGATCCAGAGGGGGGAGGGGGGTCATGACCCCTTCCTTAAACGGCAAAATATAGCCTAAAACTGCATTTTTAGGACTTATAGTTCGAAAAAACCGCCAAATAACAGCATTTTAGCACAAATTCTGCACGGTGACCACTCCCTTTCCGAAAATGACCCACTGCTGAACCAGAAGCTGGATCCGCCCTTGGATTAAGCGGGGATCTTTAACATTGTGTCCATGGCATGGGAAATATTCGGTTCCAGGATGTTTTATTCGTATAAACGGGGCATTCGTTTATCCGTTACGCGATGAAGCGGGGCCGACAGTATTAGCTACTTACTGTTTTATGTAATTTGTTAACCCTTTAACGGACACAATCCGTTTTCTCCAGAGTTCACATTTTGCATTATAATTAGAAAAATGAAGCTCATTTATGACCAAAAAATTTATTTTTTAAAAATTTTGTTTTCTTCTGTTTTTAAGAGGGGTGAGTAAAGTTAACCACCGTCCATTACAATCAATGCCATTTCACTGATTTATTCAATAGAATAAATGTAAAATACAAATAATTTCACAAGTAAATGTGCATTCCTTGTAAAACTATTTGTCATTAGTTATTTCAAATTACACATTTTTTAGTTACGCATGAAATAAGTGATAGAAATACTAAATACAATCTAAATCACCAAAAATACTTTTAGTTTGTCTGATGGAACAACTTGGAACGTGCAGCAGCTCACAATGGAACATTATATGTTGTACGTAAAACTTTTGTGCGTTTCTAGTGCATTTTAAGTTCTAGCGTGGTGGTAAGATATTTACCACCGTTTTAAAAAGGGTTTATCCCCGTAAGGTAGCGAACTGGAGCTCTGGAGTTGCGAATTCTAAGAATGATTAAATGTTAAAAAATGATTGATAAATATTCTCAGAACAAGTTAAATAAAATGACATTTTCTTAACCAGCTTATTTATTTTTTAATGGATTTTTTTACATTTTAAAGCATCTTTTGGAATAGCTATCATAACTTGGAACACATCAAATTTGAAAATTTCCCTACAGCAGTCATTGAGAATTTTTACAAAGCTATTTACGAATTAAAGAGAAACCTTTGTTTTAGGATGAATATAATTAAGCAAATCGAAATGCTCATACTGTCGGCCCCGATTAAACGAGTAATGTCGATTCCAAGAAATAGTATTCGATTAAGCGGGGATCTTTGACCTTGCGTCTATGGAATTCGGTTCCGGGATTTTTTATTCCTATAAGCGGGGCATTTGTTTATCCGTTTTCTAATTAAGCGGAGACGACAGTAACGAACTTATTGTAGATTATATCACAACTAGTTTTTACTAAATTCGTTTGTTTTCTGCATCGTAAAACTTCCTGTCTTTTAATTGTGAAATTGTTTTCTAAGCGTAAGATATGCGTGTGTGTGGGAGGGGAGTAGGTTGTGGATTCCACAAATCTTTTAAATACCTTAACCCTTGTGGGTCCCTTCCATTTTGGTTACACTCAAGACCCTTGTGGTCATTAACGACCCCAATGTTTCCTTTAATTAATTGATTATGATTATTGAATGTTGCATGGCATTTTTTTAGTTCACACACTTTAATGGAAAAAAAGGCCCAATCAAACTAATATTTAGTTAACCCATTAGTGCCTAGCGTCCCTTTTTAGGGACGGTCCAAAAAAGGGTCTGAATTTCCCCAAAATGAACATTTCAACCAAAAAATAGTGTTCAATTACTACCTTGGTATTGTTTCAATTCGTTATTAACAGATTGCAGCACATAACCATTGTAAAGTGTGTTCTGTAGCAGTTTTAATATGATCTTTACCAAAAATGACATCGCAAAACAATCTGAAGAAGAAAACTAAGTTTTCAAAGTCATTCCCAGCTTCCCAGTTTATGTCAATTGCTGATTTTATTTCTTCTTAGAAAATGTCTTTTTAAATAGTATATCGTAGGCAGAAAAAAAAAATTAGTAAAAAAAGTATGTACCCTCTGGGGTCTATCGTAACTTTAAAGGGACGATTTTTCTTTCCTTAATAAAAAAATTAGTTTTTTCATGATATTTTTTTAATTATTTCTCCTGTCCATTAAACACTGTTGGTAACCAGTATACAAATTTCTTTGGAAAAAAAAATGTCAGGCATTAATAGGTTCATACATTAAAAGTAATATTTTTAGAGCAAGGCTTACAATGACTCTAGATTTATTCAAAGCTGTTACAGACCTGACACAAATGATTTTTCCAAGGGAATTTCAAACACTTATGACATTTTTCGCCACATTTTCTGTCCAGTTCTCTTGAACAAAACTTGCAACGTCCTCTTTTCCGGCATTCTGAGACAGTGACTCCAAGGGTCTTGTGAGCAAAAGATGCAAATTCGGGAAAATAAAACAAAATAGTTGCATTATTTTGCCTAAAAAACTAAAAGAGTTAAATCACAAAATGCCATTAAAACTAAATGGTTGGTAACAAGATATATTAAAGGGTCATTCCATGGTGACTAACGCAACATTCAGGGCTGATTTTGTAACTGTTTTTACTTGTAACTTAAAGGATAAAAAATATTTTTTAGTTACGCTGGTGGATTTACAATGTACATGGTATCTATGTATCATTTCTGCTGATAGTTTAAAACAAAATTACTGACACCAGATATTTTTCAACCAAAATAGCAGTGTGACTAACGTAACATGTTTACAACCCTGAAAATGAATGCTCATGTGAGGCAAAAATTTCTCAAAGTTAAACAAGTGTTAAAAATTGATTATATTTGAAAAATGTGCAAAGTTGGCTTTTAAAAACATAAAACACATTTATTAAATCTTAATTTTTTTAGTCTTAAGTGCCACTTTTACTAAAGATGGCGTGTGACTAACGTAACCATCGACTAACAAGCAGTAAGCACATTACAAACTCTTTATTATGGCTAATCTCAGTGATAATTACAATACTGTTTTAATTTTTTTGAACTTATGATGTATGATTTTTATTTATTTATTTTTTGATACTTTTTTACTTCGGTACTTTTTTTTCTTCGGCTGAGGATGACATTTCTATGGAATGACCCTAAACAGAAATTGCATTAGGGTCATATAGGACCCCAAGGGACCCACGAGGGTTAAGGTAAGTTGATTATAGATTTGAGCCTGGTTAAAAAGTGAAACACTTTTTCTAAAAATGAAGAGACAGATAAAATAATAAATATTTTATTCATGAGCGAGTAGCTATACAAAATAAAAATACAAAGGCGAGTGACAGTTTCTTCTGACATTCTCTGTACAGACCAAAACACAATTGGCCCAGAAACTGCACCAAATGTGCCACAAAACAAGGGCAGAGAGATAGTTCATAAGATATGACCTCCTTACTCAAAAACGATGTCTTCGAAGTAATACAGGGTGCGCCAGAGAAACTTACTTTTTTGAAAAAATTCCTGCGCGGTGAGTTGGCTTCGTAGAAGGCCGAGAGTGGGCGCATCTGGAGCGGGAAATCTCCAAGTTTTGTTTTCCCTTTAATCAGTCGCCATCGTGCTATGGTCAAAAGAACAGCGCGTCTTTGCCGTCGAAAGCTACTTTTCGAACTGCCGTGAATGCAGCTCGGTACAGCAGGACCATGATCGAGGGATTCCTTCTTCCCAGCCTCGAAGAAATGAACATTAGGGACGTGTGGTTTCAGCAAGATGGAGCCACAGCACGAGATTCAATGAATTTGTTGCGAAAACATTTCCCCGACCACCTCATCTCTCTCAGAGGCGATCTCCCATGGCCAGCACGCTCCCCAGATTTGGTGCCGTGCGATTTTTTTATGGGGTTATTTGAAATCCCTGGTTTATGTTGATCGACCACGCACAATAGCTCACCTCAAGAACAACATTCACGACGAAATTGCCAACATACCAACTGATATGCTGCAAAGAGTGCTCACAAACTTTAAAAATCGTCTTTATCAGTGTATGCTCAATGGGGGTCATCATTTAACCGATGTCATTTTCAAGACTAAATGAAAAAAAAAAAATGGGATATTGTATTCTCAAATAAAAAAAAGAATTAAAACAATAACTTAAGTAGTTTTGTTTTTATTGACATTTCAAAAAAGTAAGTTTCTCTGGCGCACCCTGTAGATAGGAATGTTTTCTCATATGCGTTTTTCTATCTAACGAAAACTTCCTGACACAGTTATATTTGAGAAAACAATATAGCGAAAAGTATAGGATCTTTTATTGCAGCGATCTTCATTATGTGATCTGCAGAAAAATTGGACCACTCCTCAGATTTTTACCCATCCACTACAAACCTAAACTAAAAAAAGTAAACAGTTATATACTATGCGACAGTTTTTGCATAATTTTTGCAATAAATTTTTTTAATTGTTACCCAGGAATTTCTTAAATTTTACAAATTTCTTTATTCTTCGGTTGTTTAAATTTTATCAGCGGTCTTACCCGCGAGATTCATCTTAATAAATACCTATATTTCCCCCTATAAAATGCATCGAGTAAAACCTTTAATCCCGCCCCCTGAAAAACTTTGAAATGACAGGACGGAATATGAGGTTCGGCCCTTAGGTAAAAGAAGCATAACTGTGTAGAATATTATCAGGTAGGCTTACACTGTAAAATATAGATTTTTTTTTTCAGTATAATACAGCTAATTTTATAGTAACAAATTGTAAAAAATGCTAATTTTAAGTAATAAACTGTAAAATTGCTAATTTTACAGTAATAAACTAAAATTGCTAATTTTACACTAATAAACTGTAAAGTTGCTAATTTTACACTCATAAACTGTAAAGTTGCTAATTTTACACTAATAAACTGTAAAGTTGCTAATTTTACACTAATAAACTGTAAAGTTGCTAATTTTACACTAATAAACTGTAAAGTTGCTAATTTTACACTAATAAACTGTATAATTGCTAATTTTACACTAATAAACTGTAAGATTGTTAATTTTACACTAATAAACTGTAAGATTGCTAATTTTACGCTAATAAACTAAAATTGCTAATTGGAAACTAATAAACTAAAATTGCTGTCTTACAGTGTTAAACTGTATAGTTGCTAATTTTACAGTTTACTACTGTGCATTTTACAGTTTTAAACTTGAACCTCTGCTGCCAGTATTATACTATTGTTTTAACAGCATAATACAGATAATTTTGTGCTAATAAAGTGTAAAATTGTGGTAATGAACTAAAATTTTTGCGTTACAGTAATAAACTAAAATTACTCGTTTTACAGTTTATTACTGTGCATTTTAGATTTAAATTGGAACCCCTGCTGCCAGTATTACACTACAAAAACACTATATGTTTTGCAGTGACCTGAAGAGAGGTCACGGCAGGCCCATCATTTGGGGACAGGGGGTCAATTGCTCCCCACCGCTAACTTTGAGAAATCAATGTATTTACATATAAGTGGGCGTGGTTTTTGCTGATTTCCGATGAAATTGCATTGCATTTCCAACCTTTGCCCCCCCCCCCCGAAAAACTTGAAATGGCGTCCCTGGGTCACGGGAAGATATTCCAAAAATGTTCTTATTCTACAAATTTTGGTAGACAGTTCGGCAAATTTGGGATATAACGAATTTTCAAGTACCGAGTGTCCCACAAGGCAGCTGGTTCACCAAAAAAGGGGGTCAGAGAAGACGAGTGCGTGTGTGTGGGGTAGGGTGGGCGAGTTAGGTTTGGGGCGCCCCTATAGTTGTCTTTTTTGGGAAATAAGGGTACATTATTAGATTTCAACGTGATTATCAAGTGACCTTCGCAAAATAATTCAGGACATAGCTTTAAAAATCTTCGCAGTTGGATGGTGTTACGCAAAAGGAGTTAACCCACAAAACATAAAAAAATGAGTTATCCAACTGTGACGGTAAAATATGTTGCTTTCTACATTAAGCAAAAATATTTAAGCCCTATCAGCATTTCATGGTAACATATCATTGGTATATTGATATAGAGCTCCATGCTTTTTGCCAGAGTTTGTTGACTTTAAAGCCCACTATCTCAAAATCAGGTTTTTGTGGGTTAACTCCTTTTTGCATAACACCATCCAGTTGACCATAACAGACTCCTTCCTGCCAATCCAAAGTTTTAAAGGACCGCCTTGACAAATGTAATCAGCTGACGTTTAAAAATAAAAAAAAATAATTTTATTTCACAAATTTTAAATTTTGTGAAAAAACAGGAGAAAAATGTAAAATGGATTATAAAGTCAATTCTTTATCTTTGAAAGAAATGACTCCTAACACTTTTTGATTGATCAATATCTTAAAACTCAGAAAAGTGGAGTGGCAACACTCCTTTCCGTTTGAAAGTGAGGGGGCAGTAGCTCACTTGTACGAGCCGACTTTAAATGACCCTTTTCATCGAAATATGTGCTAGCCCATGTTAAAGAATTTCGCAAATTTGGAGTTTCATTCGGCAAAAATTCGGTATTTCTGCCCTCCAAAAATTTTAAGCTCGAGGCAGATGATTAGCAGAAGAGAATGAAACCTGGTGCGAATAATGGACATTTACAGATGCCTTCATCGTGAGAAAATAGCTGGCTCCACCGCCCCCCCCCCCCCAGATTCATCTAGAATCTTCCACAGACACACAAATCTTCTAGAAAACTCTAAAGATAGGCACCACTCAACCCTTTTTATTCGGATTTCAAACGCACGAGTTCGTGATTCAATCATAAATAATACAGACATTAAGTTATTTTCGCGACAAAATACATTCTTTTATTTTTGTCTTCAGTTCTTGCAAAGAGATATCGCCTGCCACATTTAGCCACGTTGTGATTTTTTTTCCCAGCAGGAGAAATTTAACTGCCAGAGCTCGAATCAGATTTTGATTGTTATTTTTTTATTCGAAACAAAAGAGAATTAAGAAGTGCACGCCATTTTCTGACGTTTTATCAGTTACAGTTACGCGGGTTTCTCGTTATCACAGGCGAGCAAATATTAGGCATTCTGAAGATGAATTAGGGGCCATAAATGCTTTGAGCGGTTTCGCCTATTTATAAAGATACAACATGGAGGGGTACTTATTTATCAACGTATCTTTTAATTTGTTAGCCTGCATTTTTGAAGTTCGTCAGTATGTATGTGAGTATAATTCTTTGTGTTTTGGACATTCGATTTACTTTTTTGTTGCATCTTTTTGCTTGAGTATTTTTATTGCTGATACTGATCAGACTTTCAGTTCGATAATTTATGTTGTACAGTCGACGCTCGATATAACGACCGTCTCCGTCCTACACAAAACGGTCTTTATAACGAGTGGTCGCTATAAGAGGTAGAACATATAGTATATTGGGATGCAGTTGGGGGTTTTCTCACCGGTCGTTATATAGGATGGTCTTTATAGCGTGTGGTCGTTATAACGAGCGTCGACTGTATTATACGCCGTGTAACGAGAGCTGCCGTGTCTAAGCGAAATTAATTTTCCACTCTCCGTACTTTGGTCCTCATGGCTGTTACAGTAACGGATTTTTTTCCCACTTAGCTTTTACAACAATGGCTAAATGCAAACGAGTGAAAATTGCTTTGTAACAGAGTACTGTTAGGGCCCTGCTCCACATCAGCAGAAAACGCGACCGAAACCGAAGGCAGAAACCGAAAATCCGAGTACTTTCCATAGGAACACTATTTAATCCAGTTTACGTTTCTGCTTTATTTTTCTGCTTTACGTCAATGTGGAGCAGGGCCCTTGCTTTAAAATTGTCGTATCAAGTTTAGAAATTTTGCGTTGTCTCCATGGAAACCGGACGAAAGAAAACAGCTCCACTCTTTTTTTATGCACTGCTGTTGCGGCATTTCATTTATTTTCTGTTTATCGAATTAGGTTTACGCTTTTATTTATATCCTCATAGCTCAGTTACTGTCTAAAATTTTTTCGTGCGACCTCCGCTGCATCTGCGCACGCGCGAAGTCTCTTCGGACTTTCTCGAAATAGGGGGGAAAAGCAACGAGGAAGTAGAAAGCGAACAAAAGCTGAAGGCATCGGGTAGTGCGCATCCTAAACCTATCACCCCTTTTTCAGATGGAAGCGTCCGTGGCTCCCAGGCGCACAATGCGCAAACAGACGGTATTTCTAAATGTTTACTAAAAAATCCAGGTATACATAAAGCACACATTTCTAAGTAACAGTTACGCTCTATTAACGATGATGTTTTTATTGAATAATTTATGCACAAAGCAATTTCAATCGTTTGCATTAAACCATTGTTGCAAAAGCTAAGTGGGAAATAAGTCCACACTCCGTAACTATGACAACAATAAAGAGAAAAGTGCAGAGTCGGAAATTATTCCGGCTTTCACCAGAGCCCGATCGCATTTAAGCATACCGTACTCGATTTTGGACATGCGAAAAGTTACGCGCCATCATTGGTCGATTGCGCGTCAATCAATCGCCTAACGCCGCCCATAGGTTCGGAAAGTACGGGAAGTGAAAGAAAAATGTCAGAACAGAATGTAAACGTCAAAACGTCGTGTTAGGAAAGGGGGGGGGGAGGGAGAGAGAGAGAGAGAGAGAGAATAGGTATTAAGTGTCTTGACATCATAAAATAAATAAACATTTAGAATTGTTAGAATCAAGTTAAAAAGTGTTCTATTTCCAAAACAAACATAAATAACTTGTATGCAAATTCATCCCGACACACGGAGTAGTGCCATCTATATGTAAACACGGAAAGCAATTTATGGAAATGCAATTTTCTTTTAAAACTTAAAACCAGTGCTCCAAATGTATTAGATTACTACTGTTCATGAATAATAGGAAAAATGAATATTCGCGCCCTTCTAAAACAGTTCTGAAAGTGCTGCAAAAATACTATACTTTATATTTTTACACATTTTTTACAAATAAGATAGTATCTGAGAAATTTATTTTTGAGTAAAAGGGGGGAAAATATTAAATTTTTACTACAGTGTTTGAGGTTTAGGGATAGATATTCTTTTATTATTACTCTTAATGCGATATGTGTACAATGTACATGTATTAGCATCTGTTTTATCAGTTCAAGAATTATTAATCATTAGACAGTTAAAAATGTTCATATACATTTTCTTCAAACAGGAATTTCTATTAAGCGTTTGTAGTGATTATCCGACTAATTATTAATGAAGAAAATTTCCTGATTATTGGCCCTGATGAAGTATTTCGTGGGGACAAGGTACATAAATTTTAAATAAAGAAATAAAATGATTTAGTCCCCTTAAAAACCACATTTTTTGGATATCATTCAGCATGTCGTCTAATTGAAAAAAAAAAAGTTTATTGTCGAGTACTTAGTGCTACCTTAAAGTATGAAATTTTTTCCCCTGCCTTAATTTTCAGTTACATCAAACATTTATGGAGCAAAAAGAATACAAGACAAGCAGAAGAACAAATTATGTGTTTATATACCCCAAAGTTATTTACAGATAGCACTAACGATTTACCAGAATAGGAAACAAAACGAAAAAGGAATATTTATATCTATTAAATTCACAAGCTCGAAAGTAACATTAAATTCAACGGTCTTACAGAAATCGACAGTAATAATTTCCAAATTTTTATTACCTTGTTAAAAGCTTTGCTGATGTATAACAGCCCCTCCCTTTGCAAAATAATATATTTTATTATTGATTCAATTATATTTTCCAATATTTTAGCACCAATAACAAAAAGTATAACGTATACACAAAAAGATTTAATGCACATTAAAGTAGTCTAAATGATAATGGTATAAAAATGCTTTTAACATTTTCTACCACGAAATTATGTAATTTTTAAGTAAATATTCGTCTTTTATTTTTATGGAGACCTGTGCGAATTCATATAGGCTGTATCTCAGAATAGTATTGCCTTTGTTTTGGCGTCGAAAGGAGATCTATCGATAAGTTGATTCGACCAATGATAGCGCGAATTTTTTCGCATGTCCAAAATCGAGTACGGTATGCTTAAATGCAGCCCGATCATTCTGACATTGGACATGGGGCACATTTTTATTTCAGGGCCCCCACCCCCCTTCTCATATGAGTTACGTGTTACGAGTAAAAAATTCTTGCAATACCAGAATTAAATAAAAGTTTTGTGTGAAGATCCATCTTTAAAAAAAAAATAATAATAATAATGATGCTATTAAATTATTAAGAGAAAAATATACATCGATATACACAGTAGGCTTTTAGAATTAATAGTAAAATCTACAGTAGGCATTCAGTATTTAGGAGGCGTTGGATAAAGTGAGGGGATTTTGGGCCCCCTGAAATCTAAGAGGAGGGGCCTGTGCCCGCGTGCTCCTGCGGTAATCAGGCTCTAGGCTCTGGCTTTCACACGCCAGGTCTCGTTACACGCTGTATAATCGCAGATGATGAACGAAATGACAGGGGCGGAGGGCGGGGGTGCGTTGAGGATTTCCCTCCACACGCGAAATCAAACTGGGAAATTTTGAAGAAACTGAATCAACAGTTTATATTTCAATTTCGTACCATCATTCTTATGAAATTTCGTGGCAAGGTTACAAACAGCACGGAGCTCGGAAAATGAAGGTAGTGTACATTTGTCCCTTTTGATGTAATTCTTCTGTACTTTGAAGTATTTATAGATATAGTTGAAGACGTAAACGTTGGAACACATTTTTGCTATTTCTGGGGAGTAAAATCTTTTTACCTAACAGCTTTTTAGTTACTGTATAATAGTTTCTTACATGGTGGGGGAATAGGAGGCAAAGTGAAATAGTTAAGATAACTTACCTGTTTGAAAATGAACACTTGGAAACTTGTTCTGAAACTCAGTGTACATAAAGAAGGAATAATGCATTTTGTGATACAACTATCGTTGAAATGTTATTTTTCATTTTTGGCAGTTATTTTGCACTTTTAGAAAAAGGTGGAAATTTTTCCCCTCAAAAAACCACGGGGCAATGTAAAAGATTCAATATTTTTGGATTGAAACAGTTTCTATTTGAGTAACAGTAATATTTATCAACTGAATACGTAAATAAACGAAAAAATGAATTATTTATGAAAAAAATAAACGAATAAACAAACAAATTAATGAATTAATACATAAGAAAAAGAAATGAGTGAATACGATCTTAAGTGAATTCGAACCCTCATCGATTTCGAGTCGTTAAGATGCACCCTACCCCTCCTGGAAGTTCTGAAACACTTCACTGGGACACCCTGTGTATTTATACTTACATACTGGATGCGCGCAAATTCAATTGGTAATTATGTGAAATAGATGAATTGTTTTTGAAATCATATTGACACAACATAATTTTTTTTCCTACTTATAATTCATTTTTTTTCCAGCTCGTAAATTTTACCTGCGATCAGAAAAGATCACCAGAAATGTTGTGTCCTTCCAAGGGTAAGTGTTTGCTTCATTTATACTCTGTTACTTTAAAATAGGCGTATCAATGTCAGAAATTTTGCATCGTCTCCACAGAAACTACAAAAGAAAACAGCTCCACTCTTTTTTTATGCTCTGCTTTTGAGGTATAATTCAACCGCGACGAGATGGCCGGTGTCAATCAAATGAGAAAACGAGTCCATTCCTTAAAATAGGTAAAATTTCTACCCATTCAAATTCCCCCATCAATTGTGAATCCCATTCCTCAATTTTCATCTGCGTATCACCCCTTCCTAAAAATGGACAATCCTGAAAAAAGGAGGAGTCATTGGCCATCTCTGTGAAGTTGAATTATATTGCATTTATTTTATGTTTATTATCGAATCAGGTTTACGCTTTTATTTACCTCACATCTCAGTTATTTCTAAACGTTTTCCAACAAACCCAGTGCTAAATAGTTTGTTTAGCCATCATGAGTAACCGTGTTATTATCCTTGAGTTATTAACGTTGAATTTTCAATTGAATGATAGTCGAGGCACAAAGCAATTTTAATCGTTTGCATTTAACCATTGTTGCAAAAGCCAAGTGGGAAAAAAGTATTCAGCATCGAACATCTAAAAATGCATTATATGTGATAAACAGTGTAGTTATTTCAGATAAGTAAGGCGAAAACAGCATTTTAACATTTTGATGAAACTGACTTTAACCCATTTGCATCACACAGAAAAGTGAAAAATTCGTTCTTATCACCAAACATTTATCATTTTTTTCCTCTCACTCAAAATCACTCTCACTCTGATTACTATCGCTACTATCAGAAGAAATCACCATAGAACGTCTACGTTTTCTAGATCTATTTAACTCTTCACTGCTGTCGGAAATATAACCATTTTTTGTTTAAATTTTTCTATGTTATTTTACCCTGAAACTATTCGCGATCACCTCTCTGCATTGATTGAAAGCCAAATGCGCAAGGGTATAATATACGCTCTGGTGATAAATGCCTAAGTGCAATGTGCGCATATATGCGCGCTCTGGTGATAGTGGCCAGGCAAAATGCGCGCATATGTGCGCTTATGATGCAAATGGGTTAAAACAAAGAAAAAAAAAAACAGAAAATGTCTTGTAGGTATTTGTGGAAAAGGAAGGAATTATACCACAGACTTCAAACTTTTTATGGAATTTCTATGCCCTCAATGGCACCTTTTCCACCCTACCCTTTATCGAAAATAGAAAAAATAAATAAATAATTTACTAAAAATCTCGAAAACACTGCATTTTTTTCCAAACTTCAACCTATTAGCGGCAGATCAAGAAATTGACCAAAAAGTTTCAAATTTTTAAATGCACTTTGCTGCCTCAGTGGGACCTTTTCCGCATCCCCTATTATGGAAATAAAAAAAAGTCATTTTCAGCCCATCCTATTATATAGAAGCTGTAGAAACTGGAGCCGGGATTATTATTTTATCATAAAAACATTTATTAATACTTGAAAGGACACTTAATACTTAATACTTAATCTTACAGCCAATATTTTCGTAACTGTTTTACATCCGCTTATTTTCAAGGTCCCTTTTATCGAAAGAACGAAAACAGTTCACGCGATTCTTATCTGTTGCCAGCTTTATTTTCACAATATCACTACCTAAATGGTTTGACGTCATAGTTTTTAGGAAGTGGCTTAACTGGAGTTACAATAGAAGCGTTTAAAGAGCGCGAGTCCCATCCTTACCATGCACAATCGTTTTCGCCCTCTCCTGAAAAATTACGAAAGTGGGCTGCTTCTGAAGTGCAGAATTGATCTTCCCAGTTTTTGCGAAACCACTCACTAGTTATGCAAGCTAACTTTTTGCGCGTTTTGAGGTAGGAAATAGTGTTAAATTTAGATTTTAAGTCAATACTAAGGCAGGGATTCAAGTGAAACAGCACTGCGATCGCTTCGAATGCAATCGCTACTGGAAATTAATTACATTATCATCAGCTTAACTTGGCACTGACGTCACTACGAGCGGAGCTAATAAGAGCTCACAAGCAGTCGGCCATCTCCTCTTATTCGCCAAGTAGGCTGTGACGTTTTATCTAGCTCGTTTTTCATAGGCAAACGTCACGATGAACGTTCTAATGTAATTCATTTCCAGTATCAAGAAACGTTCTAATGTAATTCATTTCCAGTAGCGATTGCAGTTTGCGATAGCCTGTTTCACTTGAATCCCTGCCTTAGTTCGGGAATATGTGGATCAAAGTGAAATAGTTAAGATAACGTACCTGTTACAAAATGGACACATTGAAAATTCGTTCGGAAAATTATTGTGCAGAAAAAAGGAATAATGTATTTTGCAATACAACAATCGATGAAAGGTTGTTTCATTATTGGCAGTTATTTTGCACCTTCAAAAAGAGGTGGAGATTTTTCACCTCAAAAAACCATCGGGCAAAGTGGAAAAATTCAATATTTTTGTAATGAAACGTTTTTTATTGATGAGTTACAGTAATTTTCATCAAATGAATGCTTAAATAAGCAAATAAGGGAATTATTACTGAAAAAATAAACGAATGAAAAAACAAATTAACATCTGAGAAAAAGAAATGAGTGAATAAAATAGAGAATAAATAACGAAATAAGTGAATAAATGACTAAGTAAACTAATAAGTAAAAGAATGTAAATAATCTAATAAATGAGGAAATACGCACGTAATTTAGTAAATGAATACATAAGGGGCATTTCACGGCATTTGTGACATAGGGGGATCCATAACGAAACTTTTAAAAAGTTTAAAAATTTTACATGTATTGAAAAAGTACATTCTGAAGTATGTGAACATCATATTGTTTTCATAGCTCACTTTATATTATGTTTGTAATTGCACTCAGAACATTGAAAATGCAATTTTCACTGTTACGGACTCTACATTGAATTTTCTTTAAATCTGGCTTAAGCCGATTTTTAAGCCAAAACTGGTACTTGAAACAGATAAAGTAAAGGCTCACCTCTAATATAGCTAACAATTTTAATCAAAAAGTGCGTTCTATAAAAAATTACGGACTGTGAAAATGATGACTGTAGAGTCCGTAACAATAATTGGAATAAAAGTTTAGTTTTTAAAGAAAAATTCAATGTAGAGTCCGTAACAGTGAAAATTGCATTTTCAATGTTCTGAGTGCAATTACAAACATAATATAAAGTGAACTTTGAAAACAATATGATATTCATATACTTTAGAATGTAGTACTTTTTCAATACATATAAAAATTTTGAACTTTAAAAAAGTTTTGTTACGGACACCCCTATGTCACAAATACCATGAAATGCCCCATAAGCAAAACGAAATTTACTACGTATTTCACTTCGCCACATCCACTCTCTGCCTCGCGTGCACTTGACAAAGGGTCATTCCATGGAAATGTCAACCTCAGCCTAAAAAATAAAAGTACCTTAAAGACTTAACTGTGACCTATCATTTTATTCAACATACTTTCTAGCATATGAATCTAGTAAAAATTTTGAAAAATCCTTTTTGGTGTTTATGTTGGAGCTCTGTAAGTACATGGCTGCAGAAAAGTCTTAGTAAACGCTAAAAACATTGGTCATTGTTTTCGTGCATATTGTTAGAATTTCTGTGAATTTTAAGAAGAACTGCGTTTCTTATGAAAGTTTGGAGTTATATCTGATTGAATTAACAGCTTTTTTCCTTCAGTTTATAGGATAAGCATTTTAATTATCTTCATTATTTCACATTTTTATTTTATGTTACGTTAGTCACAAAAATGCATTGTTTTCTATTTTAAAACTGAACTAAAAATAATTAAGTACCATAGCTATTTATTTTCTTATGTCTGTATCATATCTACTTGAAAACCCCAAAATATTTATTTTAGATATATTTAATAGAAAAATATTAGTGTGACTAACGTAACATTTTAGGTGTGTGACTAACGCAACAGTTTGAATGTGACTATATCGTAACAGTTTGAATGTAACTATAGTAACAATTAAAAAAAAGATTAATGTAGCTTAAAGCTTAACTATTTTAGTGTTTATTTAAATTTCCAGTTAGGAGTAAATAAATATATCAAATTAATTTGAAATATTTGAGGCAAAATAGCTTCTTTGACTGCTTCAGAACGGAAAAGAAGAAGTCGGGCGAATCAGAGCCTCTATAAAATTCGGATGAAAAAGAAATGACAAAAACATTGATGCGTTCGTTACGAAAAAATGCAATTTCGGGTATAAAGTTAAAAGAGGAAGAAAGAGAAGCCTCAAAATAATTAATAAGTAAGATGGTTGCAAAGAAACAAACTACTATTTCCTACATATCTGCAGAATCCTTTTTTCTCATAAGGCAAGCACTGGAAAAGGCAACGAAGAAATATAGAAAAAAGTTTTAGCCAACAGTCCCTGAAAGAAAGTTATATCTATCCAAAAGCTGGCATCAGGTATAACAGTTAATATAGGAAATCCTAAATCCCATAGACACTCGTTAAGTTTGTCAGATAATACAAAACAATAAGTTCTCTAATTTTATAATAATGTGATAATTTCGCGATTTTTTTCCCACAAGAAAGATGTTAAATCTGTAAAGAACTTTGTTGCCAACAAGAGAAAGAAGCTACAAAGGGGTTTGCCTATGTATAACTTAGAAGAAATCTATCAACTGTATAAAAAAATTAATAAGAATGAAGAAACTGGTTTTGAAAAAAATTGCGAGTTAACTCTAGGAAGTTCAAACAATGGGCTCAAAAGATCAAAGATGAGAGAAACAGGTCAGAGATTTGAATGGGCCAAACCTGATAATATTCAGTTTGCAAAAGCTAAATTTTCTTTAACAGACTCAATTAAATTAAAAGGGAGCCTTCCATTTACAATTTCTTACCCCAGAATAAATAAATAAAATAATACATAAAATTATTAAAATAATAATAAATATATAAATAAATAAAAATATGCAACAAAATAAGTTTAAAAAAAGGAAAAAGTAATGTAATTATCAATAATATTAGCCGAAATATTTTTTTTTAAATTTATCTATTGTTTGTTATTCGATGGTTACGTTAGTCACACTCCATTTTCAGCAAAAGTGACACTTAAGACTAAAAAAATTCAAAATTTAATAAATGTGCTATATGTTTTTAAAAGCTAACATTCCATATTTTTCAAATATATCAGTCAATTTTTAGCACTTGCTTAACTTTCAGAAATTTTTGCCTCATAACATGAACATTATTTTACAAGGTTACAAAAATGTTACGTTAGTCACACTGCTATTTTGGTCGAAAAAATATCTCTTGTCAGTAATTTTATTTTAAATTCTTAGCAGAAATAATACATGTACACCATCTACATTACCAATCCACCAACACAACAAAAAATTATTTTTTATCCCTTAAGTTACAGATAAAATGAGTTATAAAATCAGCTCCGAATGTTACGTTAGTCACGATGGAATGACCCCAAATTACATTGAACATTTCAAATCAAAACATGCCTGTTACAAAATGAAACAAGGACTGCACTGCACATTAGTAGAACTCAATGATTAAAATGAAAATTAGAAAAATGTTATCCTTTTATAATAGAAAGAAATGTTTTTGAAAAACCACGAATATTGCAACATATCAAATTTTGAAAATTATCTGGAATTTTTTTTTCGTTCATCTTTGGCGCTAGTTTATTTCATTTTTTTTTTTTTGACAGGAATCAACTACTGTTGGCCCCGCTTATTCGGGTGACGGATAAACGAATACCCCGCTTATACGAATAAAATATTCTAGAACCGAATATTTCCCATGCCATAGACGCAACGTTAAAGATCCCCACTTAAACGAATACCTTGCTTAATCGAATTAAATTTCTTGGAACCGACAGAATTCGTAAGCGGGGACGACAGTATATGTTTAGAAACTTAGTTAAAATATTGCTAAATAGGTGTCCCTGCAAACTGAAAATATATTACCATTTCACTTTGCCCCGCTGTTTCACTTTGCCCCACATTCCCCTACGTTTTTCAAAATTTTGAGTTGTGTCAGTTTCGTTGCCAGATGCAATGTCATAAAAAGGACGAGAAAATGAAAAAAAAAGGGGGGGGGGGGTGCTTAAGTTCTACAATGAGTCAGTTTTTCATTCATTTGTTTTAAAAAATTATGAAAATTTCTATTGTGTATCAACTGACATACTTTATTAGTTTCGCGGAGTAGTTTGTGATACACAATCGCCTTATGCAACATTTTTATGAAGTATACATTGTTAAATGCAAAGAAATTGATTGTGTCGATGAAGTTATCCAAGACAGTTGTAAATCTTGTTATATAAGGGCGATTCTCTGTAAACTGGTAATTTGCTGTCCGGACTGAGTATTTTAAAAATAATAAAGTGTAATAAAGTAATTATCGCTCTTAATACAAGTAAAGCATTAATACTTTGTGGCCCAATTGTATTTGGAGTGATAACAATTTAATTTTTTTTTCTAGAAATTATCTAAGCGCCAAAAACACAGTCCCCTGGCTGTCCCAATCCCATAGTTTAACTGTTAAAGATAGTATTTCAAAAAATCTATTAACACTACATAAATTTGGCAATTAATATCTAAAAATAGAATAATGAAGCTATATTTTTCTTATGAAATAAGGTATAATTACGTATTTCTAAAACTTAAAATTGTCATGTAAATTCTGTCCAGAGTTTTTTCAAACAGTCCCCTGCAACAAATTCAAAGCTGTAATACGAAAAATCTATAACTTTTGCAAATTCTTTTTGACATGAAGTTTAAAGTAATCAGTGTGAATTTGCTGAAATAGCTGAGAACGGTGCTGAAACGATACTTTGTTTAGTTTAAGAGCCACATTTGTGATGAAAGTATACATCAGGATCGTTGCGAAAACAGTCCTCTGGGAAGTGATTTTATTAATGTCAATTAGTTTAATTATGAAACATATTAGTTATTATGTCCACGATTTGTGCCTAAATTTATAGGTAGTCTCGTAACTAATTATGTTCCAATAGTTTTGCAGATATTACGCAACAAAGAGCAAAAACACAGTCACCTGGCACAGTCCCCTGCCTAGTTATACTAGGCAGAGGACTTACCACCTATCATGATTTATCAGAAAAACACAAGCTTCAATTGGCCCTCTTTCAAACCAAAGTAATAGATTCATTTTCTGAGCAATAGTAAAATAATTATACGGACATTTCAAAAAATCATGCCCGGACAGATTTCGTGTGAAAAATGACGAGTTTACAGAGAATCGCCCATAATACTGCATAACGAAGTCAGAGCTGTAAATTATGTAAAAGAAAATTTTGAGATTGAGATATGGAGAAACGATTGAGATCATGGCTTTACTTAACGCATTCAGATGCTTGAACAATGAATTTTCCTTGCATCCATAATTAATTTTAACATTGAAGGAAGTAGGTTTGTTTCGACCCTTGTAACCTACACGGTCGTTAGAAAAGAATTGATTTCTATAAATATACTTTTTGCCTATTATTTTCTATGAAAGAGTAGAGTATTATTATTTATATGTAGTTGAGCAATACGTAACATACAGTACCCTCCACTAATAAAATCAATGGATTATAAAATCAGCCGCTGTATAAAATCAAATCTGGAAGAACAGAATCATTACTATTTCAAAACACGTAATAAACATCCTTAAATAAAATCATTAGCGCTGTTTTATAAAATCAAGTTTTTGGAGATAACATGTTAAAAACAGGGGGAGGGGCAGGGGGTGGGAACACGCTCTTTCTTGTCTGAATAAAACCAGAATTTTTTTCTCTTCAAGATCACAGAGGTTGACAGTTTATATCATTCAGTTTGAGTAAAAATCGTTCGCTAGGAAAACATGCCTAAACGTCAAGATTTAAGAATGATCTTTACTTTCAAATTCTGTTTTTCAAACAACAATAAATCAATATTTTAAGTCCTTGTGTTATTAAAAAATATATACTTTTTATATATAAGTTAAATTCGAATTGTGTTTTTATTGACTTAATATAAAATACAGTGAACTCTCACTTATACGCCGCCTCATTTATGCGCCTTTTTCACTTATACGACGATTTTAAATGGTCCCAGCACATTCCATAGCAAAATAATGATAGTATCGTTCGTTTATGCGTCGCTCTAAAGATAAATATTTCACTTATGCGCCGAATTTTCCCTAAAATGTAAAAAAATTTATTTATTTTCTTTAAAAAATAAGCATTTTTCTTCACTTTCCTCTTTAATCTTTCGCCTTTATTGCTCACGGAAGGCATTTTTTCCGCATGAACTAGAGTTCGGAGAGGGACAATTATCTATTATGCATCGTTTTAAAGGGAACAGTTTGTAATTAGGTATGCTACAACTTTTGTTTCTCTTAATCATTATAGTTACGTTACAGTAATTGCCAAACTGTAGTAATATGTCCCTTTTCTATAGAAACATTCTTATTCACTCTCTCATTAGAACCTATGTTGGGTTTTAGTCCTTTAAATAGGCTTGTTCACTTATGCGCCTTTTTCTGTTGGTCCCTAGGGAAGGCGCATAAGTGAGAGTTCACTGTATAATAGATAATAGTAATTAATAATAGTAATTAAATATGAAAGGGGAAAAAAATAAAGCAGTAAGTCACCGCCCCTAAGCCAGGGCAAAGGTAGAAACATGCGGTATACCGCCAACTCGATTGGCAAAGGTAGAAACATGTGGTATACCGCCAACTCGATTGGCAAAGGTAGAAACATGCGGTATACCGCCAACTCGATTGGCAAAGGTAGAAACATGCGGTATGCCGCCAACTCGATTATTCCTCGATTGCCACTCGTCATCCTGGAATAGGATTAACCGAGCTGGAGGCAGATATCCTCTTATAGAAGCAAAGAGAACACAAAAACTGGTAGTTAATATGAAAATTAAATACCAACCAGAGACCGCACAATGGTACGGTACAACTCGTAAAGTTGTACCGTAGTTCAAATAATAATTAAAATTTCAAAATGCTCTACAGGGCGTAAGAGGTCAACACGTAGCCATTATTAACCCATTTATGCCCAAGTTTTTTTTAACAATTTTTTTCAATTTTTATCTGCTTAAAACTCTTACTTGGAATGGTTTACATACATTTTAGACCTAAAATAGATCGCCGTTGCGATATTTATTAAAGGCTTGGTTTCCTAGAATCGTTGCCGACGCCGGGCGCGACGCACGCTGGAATCAGAACCAGTTTGATTGGAGCGTGGCGTGAAGCGACGTCAATCTGCGGCTCAGGCGCATGCGCAGAAGGCGGCGGCGTCTGTCGCCTCGCCAGAGATCGACGATTTCACTCCTAGGAAACCGGGCCTTTAGTTATTTAACGTCCTGTTTATGAGACACTGGGCAGATATGTGCGCGAAATACGACCTTACTTGACTTTAGTTTTGCAAAGTAACATTACAGAAGGAATCTCTGATCAATTTTAAGCAAATCATTTTAAAATAGTTTAATTTTATGAAAAATAAGTTCGCAAAAAAAAACTTACTTTCTGTGGCTACTCATGCTGGATCGTTGCTTGACTGATCGTTCTGAAAATAGCTGTTCATAAATAAACTCTGATGTTCAAATAGTGGCTCTAACTGGTTTTCTCAAGAAGGACTATTTAACTTGTGAAAAACAGCTTTAGTAAAATGATATACCCATTACAGGTTTTTGTATGCAGTCACTAACAAGCGTCCCGTTTTTAGGCTACTGGGCATAAATGGGTTAAGGCTTAATCCTGATAGTACAAGATCCGGCTTGGGTTTACCTGCCCTCATTATACTTTTTATCAAATTTTTAATTTTTTTTTTCTATTTTCGATAACGAGTAGGGCGAAAAAGGTGCCATTGGGGCATAGAAATTCCATTAAAAAAATTGAGGTCTGTGGTATAATTCCTTCCTTTTCCACAAATGCCTAGAAGATTTGGCAATTTCCTGTTTTTTTTCTACGTTTTAAATTAAATTTTGTCAAAACGTTAAAATGCTGTTTTCGCCGTACTTATCTGAAATAACTACATTGTTTGTCACATATAATGCATTTTTAGATGTTAGGTGCTAAAAATTTTTTAAAATAATTTCCTAAAAATCTCAAAAAACTGCATTTTTTCCAAACTTCAACGCAATTGCGGCAGATCAAGAAATTGACCAAAAAATTTCAAATTTTTTATGTGCACTTTGCTCCCCAATGGCACCTTTTCCGCAATACCCATCATCGAAAAAAAAAAAGTCCTTTTCGGTCCACCCTTATGTACTGTACATTGTACAGCACATGTAAGTATGCTCAACGAGTAAAAGTGTTTCATTTGATCAATTAAAATCTCCTATTCTTTGAATGTTTTTTTTCCTCCCATTTTCAACATACAAATGATAAACAGCTGACCTGCGTGAAACATTCCCGCTTGATATTTGTAATTTAAAGAATCAATTTTTTTTAAAGGTAATTTTTTGAAAAACAGGCACAAAGTGAATTGTTAAGTTTTGACGATTAAAAAGAAAATGAAATGCCTTACTTTCGTAGTTTTTAACCCCCGGCGCAACAAGGAAGGGTGTTATAAGTTTGACGTGGTCTGTGAATATGTGAATCCGTCTGTGGCACTCTAGCGTCTAAACAGATGGACCGATTTTGAAAAAAAAATTTTTTTGATGACGTGAAGTGATCGAAAGTGTTCTCAGTTAAATTTCGTCTTCAGATGACATTAATTAACGAAGATATTAATTACAAACCTTGAAAACGTGTTTCGCGATTTTTGAAGCGAAAACATATTTGAAAATTTAAAACAGTAGAACCATAAGAAAGAAAATTTTTCTGCGCCCGATAAAATGTGTTTGGAACTTCTATGGAAAATAGAACTCGAATTATAACGTGTTTTAGCAATTGCGGCTAAGCCTTAAATTTACGCAATTGGAAACTGATGTCATTGTTGACCGACAAAGAAAACTCGATGATTTAAAATGTTTATCTGTTGCCAGTTTCTGTTTGTTAACAATTAAAGTACTTGAAATTGATTTTAGAATGAGAATTTCAATTTTCCTTCTTTATTCTGCTTTAGCAACTAGCAAATTTTTACTGGTAAGGAATGTCTTTCCTTTTCCGTGTGTTTACCATGTTCTCTCGAAAACAATTAGATTTAAAATGCTTTCTGACCGGTGAAGTTCGTTTTGATATGAGGTCGGCAATCAGGGTCGGGGGATGTTTAAATTTTTAATTTAACCTTAGTACTTGGATAAACAAGAAATGTGTAACGCGTGGTGACGAAGCACCGAAAAAAAAAAAAAAAAAAAACCACTCTAAAAACTTTGTCACAAAAATGTTTCGGAGAATACAGGAAATATTTCACTGCAGCTTTGAAACACACTGAAGCGAGGAACATCAGAAATATTATTTTCAAGCTGGAACAATATCATTTACTCCTTGTTGATCCAATGTCAGTGAGTGATTTTTTGCAATGACCAGTGCACGAAAAACCAGTTACAATTATAACGATGAAGCTCGGGGACTGTAAAAGAAGGATGACCTCTACTTCTCTCGTACTCCATTGATGATTCTGCTTCCGTTTGTCTTGATGTACATAGGAGAACACTTAAATTTGTGTCAACGCTGTGTTAGCTGTAGAATAGCTACTGTAAACCTACCGACTTTAAAACCTGACGTGTAACTTTATAATAACTACTTCTAGTTTTAACAAGAAGTTCTGTCAAGAACTAAACGAGCCTACTTTCCCGTAATCGACATCGGCATTGTAGCATCTGATCAATATTCTCTTGATTATCTGAAACTAAAAATTATGTCAAACATATCTTTATAGCACTTAAAGCTGATTTCTGAAAGTAAAATATACCCCTCTCATCAGATAAAATAGACACGTAAAAAGTAAATAAACGAGTCAATAAAGTTTTGTCGCACCTTTTAAAGAATGTAACTGTTATAGTTCTTCCGTAGAAAAATTCCACAATCGTTTTCAAAAGAAAAAAAAAATAAATAAATAAAATAAAAGTACAAAGAACTTCAAAACACATTTTATCAAAGAAAGAAAAAAAACTTGTTCGTTAATAAAATGTCTTGAATTTCATTTTTAATCCGTTGCCAGTTGTTAAATATAAATAAGGAATAAAATGCTCTCGTGAATGAAAAATTTTTGTTAACAAAAAAAAATCGTCTGATAAAAAAAAAAATAATAAATTAAACAAACAAATAAATAAATAAACAAAAAATCGTCTGCCCAGTCAGTCATTTTTTCTGAGCCTGCATTTCCGCCATGTTTGCGGAGTCGGAGTCGGAATCAGAGTCCTCACAGAAGATTATTCAGAAAAGTACTTTACAATACATTGTTTATCAAAACCATTTTCTTACAAAGTTAGTTTGAAGGAAATCCGCCTTGAAGTTCAGAATCAACATTCAATTTAAATTTCTCCGTAGGCGCTCATGTTAAAATTTTTTCTGAACGGTTCATCATTGAACGAAAAATGGTTCAAATTGAAAAGCGAAATATAGGAATGAGCCTCTCCGAGATCTTTCGAACAAAAAAAAGTTTATTCAATTCGGACGGTTCACTTAAAAGTTATTATGTGGGGAAAGGTTGTTTGAACGGTTCAATGTTGAACAAAAAAAATGTTCAAATTGAAAATTTAAATACGGTAATGAAGCATCCTTGCCGAGCCCTTTTGAACAAAAAAAAGTTTGTTTAAATCGGACTGTTCATTCAAAAGTTATTAGGTGTGAGAGGTTGTTTGAACGGTTCAATGTTGAACGAAAAATTGTTCAAATCGGAAATTTAAAAACGGGGATGAAGTATCCTTGCCGAGATCTTTCGAACAAAAAAAAGTTTGTTTAAATCGGACGGTTCACTCAAAAGTTATTAGGGGTGAGAGCTTGTTTGAACGGTTCAATGTTGAACGAAAAATTGTTCAAATCGAAAATGCAGATACGGGAATGAAGTACCCTTGAAAAGATCTTTCGAACAAAAAAAAGTTTGTTCAAATCGGACTGTTAACTAAAAAGTTAATATCGCGGGCCAGGTTGTTTGAACGGTTTAAAGTTGCACCAAAAATTGTTCAAATCAAAAAATCAAATATGGGAATGAGCTGTACTCGCCGAGATCTTTCCAACAAAAAAAAGTTTGTCCAAATCGGAATGTTCATTCAAAAGTTATTAGGGGGGGACAGACAGACCGACCGACCGACAGACACACAAATTCCCCATCTCAATACCCTACTTTCAAATTTTTAATTTTTCGATATTTATTTCATTTTTTTGTTTCTTTTTGACTTTTTTTTACTTGGCGATATTTTTTTTACTTGGCGATATTTTTTTGGACTTGGCGATATTTTTTGGACTTGGCGATATTTTTTGGACTTGGCGACATTTTTTAGATGCATTAAGCCAATTTTAATGCTTTTTTCGTCTCTTTTATTTTTAACGGGAAAGTAGGCTAAAAAAAAGTAAAAAATACGCTTTTAGAGTAACTGATTCGCCTCTGATGTTCACAGCTATTGAATATCAGCTAAGTTTGCATGCACTTATATGCACACGTATTAGAACTTACTATCTCTTCCCAAAGAAAAGATGGGATATTCTCCCATAATTTGTACTGTTTATCTCTGAATTTTTATATTTACCATAGGGGGCTCGTACAGGGGGGCGACTTCCCCTCACTTTCAAAATTAAAGGGGCCTTTGCCCCCTCACTTTTTCAGAGTAAAAAACTAATGATTGATAGAAATTCTTTTATACATCCGTTATTACATCAACATATAATATAGCGCCTTTAGTAGGGATGCACCGATAAGCAAATTGACCGATTACCGATTAATCGGCTGTTCATGATCGGCCGAGCTGATTAATGATCAAAATTACTGTCTTTAGTATTACCAATTTCATCGTAGCTCTTTTGCAATTTCATTTCAGAAAGAGCTACTTATTTATTTCTGAAAAAATATTTTTTTTTAAAGACTATTTCTCTTCTTAGGGCCCTGCTCCACATCAGCGGAAAACGCAAGCGTAAAGCAGAAACGTAAAATGGATTAAATGGTGTTCCTATGGAAAGTACCCGGATTTTCGGTTTCTGCCTTCGGTTTCGGTCGCGTTTTCCGCTGATGTGGAGCAGGGCCCTGACTTCCTCTGTCATGACCATTCCTTTGTTTCACACTTTACTTCCGGTTGGCGGGTTAAATTCAGCCCGGCGAAGTGTACGACTCTTCCGCTTTCATCGGCGCAGAGCTCTTGAAGTCTTATGAACGTAACGAAGATGTGTCTTCACTGGTCCTGTGGTCAAAAAGCTTGCATTGCTCTGTACGCGGTTCGGGGCTCGATACTATCGTGTATGATTAAAATAACTCACAAAATTGCAAAATTGATTGGTAGTGGAAAGAATGAACACGACAAACATTAAATAAACGAATACAGTCGTCGCTCGATATAACGAACCGTCTCACAGAAAAAGGTCTTAATACGAGTGGTCGCTGTAAGAAGTAGAATTTTTTATAAATATACAGATGCATCATGCATGTTCATAACTTTCATTAAAATTGCCGATTTTTAGAAATTTTAACAAAGTACTCATTTTGTTTTCAGTGGAAAAAATCATATTAGTGCAAAACACTATATCAAAATACTAAACAGATTTTAAACTAGAAAATATAAGAAAGAATTATTGTACATTTACAAATTCTTAATTTCATGAACAAAAAAAAGTTTGGCTTTTTGCAAAATATAATTTTCCATTTTAGTTATAGGTGATATTAAAGTGTCCAGTGATTTTTCTGCTTTGCAAAATTCCTACTACAATAAGAAACATTTTTTACACTAGGAGCTATCGTTATGGCCTTCATCTGTTTATCACATTAAGTTCTTCCCTCCCTTTGTTAAATTTGTACTGAATACTGAAGACTTCATGAACTTTGTGTGTAAACAATAAGTTATTTCTGTTTGGAAAAAGCCAGAAATATTTTCCACTGAATTTTATTTGTTGCTATATTAGATTGAAAGATACAGAAAGGTCGGTATAACGAAAACAACTTAACATAAAGTATGTAAGGATGAAGTTAGGGTCTGTCCCACTGGTCGTTACAATGGAATGGTCTAAATAATGTGTTGTCGTTATAACAAACGTCGACTGTAATTGAAAGTAATCTTTAAATACTTATGGGGCGTAAAAATTGCTGAAAAACTCGAGCACACAGTTAGAATATTTATGGAACTAGTTGGTGGTAAATGTAAGACATTCTCTTTTTTTGTGACATTCATTTTTTCAAAACCGGGTAATGGATAAACGAGTACCCGCTTATACGAATAACACATCCCGGAACGGATGCCGTAGACGCAATGTTAAAGCTCCCCGCTTAATCGAATACCCCGCTTAATCGAATCATATTTCTTGGAACCGACAGTATTCGTTTAAGCGGGGCCGACAGTATCACAAACGTTTTAAAAGTTCACCTCAATTAAATTTTAAAGCCAAAAAATTTTTGAAATTAAGGCTACAGTGGACAAATAAAATTGATTTTTTTCAATTATTGATTTATATGTCTAAAAATTTGTGTGCTTGTATTATTGTATATTTACTACATCTAAAAACATAAAAAACACGAATTAGTGCAAAAACAGTGAATACTTTTTTTCAAATTTCAAATTTAAATATTTTTTTAGCAAAATTTCAAAATGTTCCAGGCGTCGCAATTTTTTTTTCAAACTTTGAATTTCCACTTAATTTCCAATCGTTAGGCATGATGACACAAAACAATGCATTACATGCAATATTTTATGTGCTAGTTTATAAAAGATGGCTGAAAATGAAAATTTATGTGATTTTTTTAACTGAAATTTTTTGTTTTCAGCCATCTTTTATAAACTATCACATAAAACATTGCATATAATGCATTGTTTTGTGTCATCATGCCTAACGATTGGAAATTAAGTGGAAATTCAAAGTTTGAAAAAAAATTGTGACGCCTGGAACATTTTGAAATTTTGTTAAAAAAATATTTAAATTTGAAATTTGAAAAAAAGTATTCACTGTTTTTGCATTAATTTGTGTTTTTTTATGCTTTTATCTGTCGTAAATACACAATAATACAAGCACACAAAGTTTTAGACATATAAATCAATAATTGAAAAAAATCAATTTTATTTGTCCACTGTAGCCTTAAGTATAAAAACTTTTTCAATTAAGAGAATCTTTCAATCAGCTTGATTCGCACAAATAAGTATGAAATAAAATAAATAAATAATTTCTTTGACAACTGTCAAAAATTTCAGTTGATCTAATTATATCGTTATGTTGGTTAATTCTAAAACAGCAAATAAAATTTGAATTAAAAATTTGAGAGACGAAATTGGTGGTACATTTAAAGCTATTCACAGTAAGCCGTATACTGCCTATTTTGTCCCTCAAATTTTTTATTCAAATTTTATTTGCTGCTTTAGAAATAATCAACATATAAAGATATAATTAGATCAACTGAAATTTTGACAGTTGTCATCAAGAAATTATATAGGGTGCGTTCTGGTAAGTGCGTCCACTGGGAATTATATGAACACTGTCCTGAAATGGCTTCTGCAACATATCAACTACGTTAGATAACTTTCTAATGATAATTTCAATAAGTAGAATTCAGGCCTGGATTCAATAGACGAAACACAATCAGAGACAACTTAAATGTCTTAAAAAAAACTCTAAAGTAAAGATTGAGAAGGTTTTGTTTCAGTTTCTCTTGTAGTCATACCAAGCAATTGAAGTCAGGAAATGCAAGTTGTTTCCTTTGAGTAATAGCTACTAATAACATACATGGGGTATTTTGATCAAATACTCTAACTAAAATGTGTTTATATGACGGTACGCACTCTCCCTTTCTTTAAAGTAAGGTGGGGGCAAGTGCGTACCATTATGATGGGGCAAGTGCGTACCACTATCATGAGGCCTTTGCGTACTATTATGCGGAGCAAGTGCGTACTATTACGAGAAAATCCGATTCTCGTAATTCACCTTTAATTTTGCTTGTAACTCTTTTATAAGCCGATTATAAATCCGACGTCATTTCCATCAAGTATTTATATTTACATTGAATGCGGCATAAGATTTCTATTTTATTCATTACGTCTGAGATATATTGGCTTTTAAATATCAGTTAGTAAATTTTTCGTTGAAAATAGCGATCATAAGCTATACTTAATTTAAACCAGAATGACACATGAAGCAATGAAATTAAGTGAAACACTAAAGCAACCAACTGATTCAAAAAACGAAGGTGGAGTAATGAATAAATTATATTTAAGAAAATTAAGAACACCTTGTGAAAAACTATTTCAATGTACAAGAAAAAAAAGTACAAGTATCATATCATGATCAATTATTTTCTTTTTTTTTTCTCTCTTTATTTTGTGTTTTTTCTAACTGATGCTGATTCTAATAAGAAAAATATTTTAAAACCGTATTTATTCGAAAAAACGAATTGTTCACTCAGATCACCTAACGATCTACCATACAAATAGAATTCGAGAAAATCACAGGGGTACGCATTTACAACAACGCTATTGGGCGCACATGTCTCATCTTACATTTAAGAAGGGGTAAGTGCGAACCCTGGCTTAAATACAGACTGATTAATGTATTAAACTAAAATAAACTATGTAGACTATATGTGATTATTACTAAATAAAAACAGCTTACATTTGCTCACTTGGTCTTATTAATATGACAAAGGAAGAATCACAAGCACAACACTCTCAATCTTCAAATCACAGTTGTTCGCAAGGCACGTGGGATATCACTGATAGCGTTTCATCCATGCAAGCAAGTACAGATCTTTAGTATTAGGAATTATCCCAAGGCAACTACCAAACATATTTAATATGTGCCAGAAGTTTTTTCCTGTTCCTATTCACATAATTTAAGGTGGACGCACTTACCCCGCTAGGTAGGGAAAGTGCGTACCTTAGAATAGGTGTCATAAACCAGGTCACAAAAATTATGCTTATATTTTATTTGACATACACTGAAGTGACAAAAGTCATGGGATACCTCTTAATATCGTGTCGGCCCTCCTTTTGCCCGGCGAAGTGCAACAACTCGACGTGGCATGGACTCAACAAGTCGTTGGAAGTCTTCTGCAGGAATATTGAGCCATGCTGTCTCGATAGACGTCCATAATTGTGAAAGCGTTGATGGGGCAGGATTTTGGGCACGAACAGACCTCTCGATGGTGTCCCATAAATGCTCAATGGGATTCATGTCGGGCGATCTAGGTGGCCAAATCATTCGTTGGAATTGTCCAGAATTTTCTTCAAACCAATTGCGAACAGTTGTGGCCCGGTGACATGGCGCATTGTCATCCATAAAAATCCCATCGTTGTTTGGGTACATGAAGTCCATGAATGGCTGCAAGTGATCTCCAAGTAGCTGCACATAAGCATTTCCAGTCAATGTTCGGTCCAGTCGCACTAGAGGACCAAGTCCATGCCATGAAAAAACAGCCCACACCATTACGGAGCCACCACCAGCTTGAACAGTGCCTTGCTGACAGTTTGGGTCCATGGCTTCGTGGGGTCTGCGCCACACTCGAACCCTACCATCGGCTCTTACCAGCTGAAATCGTGACTCATCGGACCAGGCCACGGTTTTCCATTCATCTAGGGACCAACCGATATGCTCACGTGCCCACGAGAGTCGCTGCAAGCGATGTCGTTCTGTCAGTAAAGGCACTCGAGTCGGTCTTCTGCTGGAATAGCCCAAGAAATCCAAATTTCTCCGCACAGTTCTAGCAGACACGTCCATTGTACGTCCCACATTGATTTCTACGGTGATTTGACGCAGTGTTGCTTGTCTGTTAGAATTTACGACTCTTTGCAGACGTCGCCGGTCTCGATCTTTAAGTGCAGGCGGTCGACCACTGCGCTGTCCATGGTGGGATGTTATGCCTGAAATTTCATACTCTCGGCACACTCTTGACACAGTGGATCTGGGAATGTTGAATTCTCTAACGATTTCCGAAATGGCATGACCCATGCGTCTAGCTCCAACTAACATTCCGCGTTCAAAGTCTGTTAATTCACGTCGTGCGGTCATCATCACGTTAAAACCTCTTCACATGAATAACTTGAACAGAAATGAAAGCTCTGTAAAAGCACTGCGCATTTATACCTGTTCTATGCGATGCTACTGCCATCTGAAAATTTGCATATTGCTATCCCATGACTTTTGTCACTTCAGTGTATTATATGCTTGAAAATCTTAGTAAAGGATCTGGAAAGAAAACTAAAAAAAAATTGTGAGTGTACAAGATTTTTCAACAGAGCAGCACCCTTGAGAACATGAACTTTGAAAAAAAGGGTACGCACTTACCAGAACTCACCCTATTTTATTTCATACTTTTTAGTGCGAATCAAGCTGATAGAAAAAATCTTTTAATTTAAAAAGTATTTTTTATATTTTATTTTTTACTTTACCAATTTTCCCAAAATAAACTCAAATTTTTATCGAATTTCTTTGAGCCAATTTTCACATTGTTTAAAAAATACACTAACATACTAGACATGAAAAAAAGGGGGGGGGTGCTGTAGTGAGCACGTCAAATTTAGTAGTGTTCTTGATTTAAGTATTTTTTAATTATAACTAGCTATTTAATTCAAGCCTTTTATTCTTTGAAAATAAGATACATTGAACTCTCACTTATACGCCGCCTCATTTATGCGTCTTTTCCACTTATACGGCGATTTTGAATGGTCCCAGCACATTCCATAGCAAAATAAGGATAGTATCATTCGTTTATGCGTCGCTCTAAAGATAAATATTTCACTTATGCGCCGAATTTTCCGAAAAATGTGAAAATTTCAATTTATTTTCTTTAAAAAATAACATTTTTTCTCTTTCTTTAATCTTTCGCCTTTATTGCTCGTGAAAGGCATTTTTTCCGCATGAACTAGAGTTCGGAGAGGGACAATGATCTATTATGCATCGTTTTAAAGGGAACAGTTTGTAATTAGGTATGCTACAATTTTTGTTTTCTCATTATCATTGTACTTACGTTACACTAACTGCCAAACCGTAGTAATATGTCCTTTTTCCATAGAAACATTTTTATTCATTCTCTCATTAGAGACTATGTTGCGTTTTAGTCCTTTAAATAGACTTGTTCACTTATACGTCTCTCTCACTTATGCGCCTTTTTCTTTTGGTCCCTTGGGCCGCCGCGTAAGTGAGAGTTCACTGTATTATCTAAAGAGAAAAGTATCTACTTATGAAAAAATGTTGCATCATTGTCTATATGTGTTTGTTCATTCAAAATAGGAAAATTAAATTTTTATATCATCTGAGAAGATTATTTTTTTGCATTTCATTCTTTGAAATATTGGTTTCGTTTTTACTTACTACACTTTTGTACTACATGTTATAATTGTTTTTTAGAAAATTATTTATTTCTTGTTTCTATCGTAGTTTCTTATTCAAGCATGCTTCAAGCAATTTTATGTAAAACCTTGTTTTCGCCGGCTTATCGGCACAGTTTGACTGATTATAAATGAAATAAATTATTCATATTTTCGCATTTCAATTTAAAAATTCAGGAATTTAACACATTTTAATATTTCATTCATTTTTATTCATTGTATGAACCATTTGTTTTGCTTTTACTCTGTACACTTTTATTCTGCATGGTATAGTAAGGATTGCAGAAAATTACATTTATTTACTGTTAATTTAACGATTTATTATAGTTTTTCATTGAACATATGTACTTTAAAAAATAATATTAAAAAAAAAATTCGCCGATTATTAATATTACCAAAGTGGCCGATTATGCCGATTAATCGGTGCATTCCTAATCGACATCATCGTTATCAACATCATCTTTATCATTATTACATTACTTTAAATTTTTAAAATAGTATCATTATCTAAGTTAGCATTAGTATTATCGCGAATATTTCAATCAAGAAAATTCTTATCACCATTCGTATTGTAATCATCATTATCATTTCCCATCATCATTATCAATATTGTTATCATTAACATTATCAGTATTGTAATTAAGTTTATCATAATCATTCCATTAACATTATCACTTTCATTGTTATCATTAACATCACTGACATCATCATTATCAACATCTTTTTTATCATTATTACATCACTTTCATTTTTAAATTAGTACTAGCATTATCGCCATTAATATTATCAACATGATTATTTTAATCAAATTATTCTTATTCTTCTCACCAATCATACTGTCATCACTATATTCAGCATTATTATCATTCACATAATCATTATAATCAACAGTATCATTATTGTCATTTCCTTATCATTTTCATCATCAATTTTATCATCAGCAGCATTGTCATTCAGTTTATCATTATCACTCCATTAATCAACATCCCTTTCATTGCTGTCATCGTCATTAACATCATTGACATCATCAACATCTTTTTTTTTTTATCGTTAACATATCACTTTTATTTTTAAAGTAGTATTATCATTGTCTTAATAAAAAATATAATGATAATTATCACTATTAATATTATTATCATCACGATTTCTTTCATGAAAATTATTCTTATTCTTCTCACCAATCGTATTATAATCATCATCATATTTTGCATTATCATTCACATCATCATTATAATCAACATTATTTTCATTTTCAACGTCAACATTTTCAACATCACCATCATCAACATTATCTTTGTCATCATCATCATTATCATTTCTCATCATCATTATCAACATTATCATCATTCCTCATCATTATCAATATTATTATCATTAACATTATCAGTATTGTAATTAAGTTTATCATAATCATCATTCCATTAACATTATCACTTTCATTGTCATCATAAACATCAGTGATATTATCATTATCAACATCTTTATTATCATTATTACATCACTTTCATTTTTAAATTAGTATTAGCATTATCTTAATGAATAATAAATGATAATTATCGAAATAAATATTATTATTCGAAATTAATATTATTACACGATTATTTTAATCAAATTATTCTTTTTCTTCTTACCAATCATATTATCATCACTATATTCAGCATTATTATCATTCACATCATCATTATAATCAACAGTATCATTATTGTCATTTCCTTATCATTTCCATCATTATTATAATCAGAAGCATTGTCATTCATTTTATCATTGTCATCACTCCATTAATCAATATCCCTTTCATTGTTGTCATCATTAACATCATCATCAACATAATCTTTATTATCGTTAACACATCAATTTTATTTTTAAAGTAGTATTATCATTGTCTTAATTAAAAATATAATGATAATTATCACTATTAATATTATTATCACGATTGTTTTCATAAAAATTATTCTTATTCTTCTCACCAATCAATTATACAATCATAATCATATTTTACATTATTATCATTCACATCATCATTATAATAAACATTATTTTCATTTTCAACATCACCATCATCATTATCATCACATCATAACCGTCATCGTTATTGTTATCATCAGCATTGTAATTTCTGCTTATCATTGTCATTATTTCATCATCAATATCACTTTTATTGTTGTCATCATTATCAACATTGACGTCATCATTATCAACATCTTTATTATCATTCATACATAACTTTCATTATTAAAAGTAGCATAATCATTATCTTAAATGATTTGATGATAACTATCATCATTAATGTTATCATCGCAATTATTTTAATTAGATTATTCTTATCACCAATCGTATTATAATTATCATCATCATCAACTACATTGTTATCATTCTCATCATCACAAGAATTGACATTATTTTCATTTGCACCATCATTATCATCAACATTATCTTTCTCATTATTATCACAAATATCATTATCATTAAAGTCATTACCATCATAATTACAATTAGGGATGCACCGATTAACTGGCCATAATCTGCTCCTTTCCCGATTATTAATGCTCGGCTAAATTTTACCGATTAATCGCAGGAAAAAATATTTTTAAAATAATTTTTTTAAAGAAAACATTCACCAAGAAATTATAATGTATAATTTTACTCACAGTAAATAAATGCAAACTTCTGCAATCCTTACTATTAGTGATGCACCGATTAATCGGTCATAATCGGCCCCTTTACCGATTATTTATAATCGGCCAAATTTTGCCGCTTAATCAATGGATTTTTAAATTTATTCTAAGTATTAAGTTTTCAGCATACCTGCAATACGAAACTATAATGACTCAATTTAATAACAGTGAATGATTTTCTGGAAACATTACTATTGCATTTAATCTGGAAGGGCCATGCTCCACATCGACGTAAAGCAGAAAAAATAGGCAGAAGCGTAAAATGGATTCAATGGTGTTCCTATGGAAAGTACCCGGATTTTCGGTTTCTGTCTTCAGTTTCGGTCGCGTTTTAAGCTGATGTGGAGCATGGGCCGAAGTGTATAGAGTAAAAGCAAAACAAACAGCTCAGAAAGTGCGTAAAACTGAATGAAATATTAAAAAATAAACTTCACAGCGGATATTCACATGACACTATTAATTACTAAATTCCGAGACTTGGAATGCGAAAAACGTGAGCATTTCGTTTTGTTTATAATCGTTCAAATTTTGCTGATTAGCGTATAAAAAAATCTTTTCTATAAAATTACTCTAAGGGCCATGCTCCACATCGACGTAAAGCAGAAAAAATAGGCAGAAGCGTAAAATGGATTCAATGGTGTTCCTATGGAAAGTACCCGGATTTTCGGTTTCTGCCTTCAGTTTCGGTCGCGTTTTACGCTGATGTGGAGCATGGCCCTAAGTATTGAACAAAATTTCTCATAAGAAAAATTTATAAACAATGAATAAATAACTTTATGCAAACACAAGAATAACATGTAGTACGAAAGTGTGGTGAGAGAAAGCAAGACAAATAATTCAAAAACTGTATGAAGCAATGTTATACAGTGAACTCTCACTTATACGCCTGCCCTAGGGACCAACAGAAAAAGGCGCATAAGTGAGAGAGATGTATAAGTGAACAAGACAATTTAAAGGACTAAAACTCAACATAGGTGCTAATGAGAGAGTGAATAAGAATGTAGTAATATGTCCCTTTTCTATAGAAACAGTTTGGAAATTACTGAAACGTAACTATAATGATTAAGAGAAAACTTAAGTTGTAGCATACCTATTTACAAACTGTTCCTTTTAAAACGATGCATAATAGATCATTGTCCCTCTCTGAACTCTAGTTCATGCGGAAAAAATGCCTTTCGTGACCAATAAAGGCGAAAGATTACAGAGAAAAGTAAATAAAAATGCTTATTTTTTAAAGAAAATAAATTTTCATACATTTTAGGGAAAATTCGGCGCATAAGTGAAATATTTATCTTTTAAGCGAAGCATAAACGAATGATACTATCATTGTTTTGCTATGGAATGGTGCTGGGACCATTTAAAATAGTCGTATAAGTGAAAAAGGCGCATAAATGAGGCGGCGTATAAGTGAGAGTTCAGTGAACTCTCACTTATACGCCGGCCCAAGAGACCAACAGAAAAAGGCGCATAAGTGAGAGACGTATAAGTGAACAAGCCTATTTAAAGGACTAAAACACAGCATAGGTTCTAATGAGAGAATGAATAAGAATGTTTCTTTATAGAAAAGGGACATATTACTACGGTTCAGCAATTACTGTGTAACGTAGCTACAATGATAAAGAGAAAACAAAAGTTGTAGCATACCACATACCTAATTACAAACTGTTCTCTTTAAAACGATGCATAATAGATAATTGTCCCTCTCGGAACTCTAGTTCATGCGGAAAAAAGGCCTTCCCTGAGCAGTATAAGCGAAAGATTGAAGAGGAAAGTGAAGAAAAATACTCATTTTTTAAAGAAAATTAATTAATTTTTTACATTATAGGGAAAATTCGGCACATAAGTGAAATATTTACCTTCAGAGCGACGCATAAATAAATGATACTGTCATTATTTTGTTATGGAATGTGCTGGGACCATTAAAAATCGTCGTATAAATGAAAAAGGCCAATAAATGAGGCGGCGTATAAGGGAGAGTTCATTGTAGTTCATACAGTGAGGAAAACTGAATTGAATATCAAAACATAGCCCTCACAGCTGATATTCATGTGACACTATTAGGAATAATTAAATTCTCGAACTTTTAAATTGGAATGCGAAACCATGAGTACAGTCGACGCTCGATATAACGACCGTCTCCGTTCTACAGAAAACGGTCTTTATAACGAGTGGTCGCTGTAAGAGGTAGAACATAGAGTATGTTGGGATATAGTTGGGGGTTTTCTCACCGGTCGTTATATTGGGATGGTCTTTATAACGTGTGGTCGTTATAACGAGCGTCGACTGTATTTCATTTTATTTATAATTAGCCAAATGTTGCCGATCAACCGGCGGGAAAATTTTATTTTCAAACAAAATTACTTTTTATTATGCCTTGAACAAGAAGCTACAATGAATAAATTTATAAATAAGAAATAATTTTTTGCTAACAAAAGTATAACATGTAGGACGAAAGTGTAGTGAGTAAAAACAAAACAAATAATTAAAAGAGCAAAGTGTGATAAAACTATCATCACAGTTGATAAAATTTTTTTGAAAATGAATTTTCCAATTTTGAATAAATATACACATATAGACAATGTTGCTACGTTTTTCATGTGCCGATACTTTTTCCTTAGCTTAGTGCTTTTAGATAACCTCTCATTTTCACAAAGAATAAAAATCTTGAATTAAATAGCTTCTAATAATGAAAAAATAAATTAAAATTAAAAACACAACTAAGTTTAAATACGTATCACACCCCCTATTTTTTTACCCCCTATTTTTTTTAAATCGTAATGTCTAATTAACATAATTAACAATGTGTTAATTATGTTGTGTTAATGTAATTTTATAAACAATAAGATGAAAATTGGTTCAAAGAAATTGGATAAACTTATGAAATTATATTGTGGAAAATAAGGAAAATAAGAAAAACTTTCTGAAATTGTAACTAATTAGTAACTATTTTTGAAATCGAAATTGTAAAAGAAAGACGAAAACAGTAGTGAGATTGGCAGTATTAAAAATAATCATCTTGATCATTAATCGGCCGACTATCAACAGTCGATCATTCAGTAATTGGCGAATTTGCTTATTGGTACATACTTATTAAAAATAATCATCTAGATCATCAATCGACTTGGCCGATTAATCGACCTATTATCAACAGCCGATTAATCAGTAATCTGTAATCGGCCAGTTTGCTTATTATTGCACGCCTAATTATTACTATTCAATTATTAATTTTCTTATTTAATTTTAAAATTTATTTGAAAAATAAAATTATCATTATTGAATGATAGTACAAATTAATTGATTTATCTGCAGTATTTATCTTTATTGCAGTTTTTGCAAACATAATTTCATACATAACAATACACCTTTTTAACGTGGGCGAAGATGCTCTGTACACATCAGAATTTTTTCCTTCATTGGAAAGATATGTTATTTTATTTCTCATGTCAATTCCCGCCTAATCATCTACCGTAACAAAAAGCAATAGAATGTAGAACATGAAATCAAATATTATTTGTCATATACATTTCAAGAGAAATGTATTGGGAAAAACTAGGGATGCACCGATTAATCGGCTATAATCGGCCATTTTGCCGATATTAATAATTGGCAAAATCGGACCGATTAATCGGCTGAAAAAATATTTTTTAAATATTATTCTTTAAAGTATACCTTCACTAAGAAACTATGATGAATAATTTTATTAATAGTAATTAATACCATCACAGTTGATATAAAGTTTTTTGATAACTTAATTCTCCTACTTTGAATAAATATACACATTGACAATGTTGCAACATTTTTCATGTGACGATAGTTTTCTCCTTAGCGCAGCTAACCTCTAATTTCCAAAGATTAAAAGTCTTGAATTAAAATTGCTACTAATTAATTTTTAAAAAGTGCCCCTAAATTGGAGTGCTCACCACAGACTCCCTCCCACCCCTTTTTTTTAATTTTTATGTCCAATTAACATAATTAAAAATGTGCTAATGTAATAGTATTGACAATAATATGAAAATTCGTTCAAAGAAATTTGATAAAATATTGAAATTGTGTGAAAATTAGGAAAATGGAGAGAAAGAAAAAAAAATCTTTTTTCAGAAATGAATTTCTCACTATATTTCTAAACTCGTTAATGTATAAGAGAGAAAAAACAGTTATTGTAAAATTGGTAGTATTGAAAACAACCATCCTTGTCATCAATCGGCTCAGCCGATTAATCGGTAATCGGCCAATTTTCTTATTGATGCATCCCTTGTAAAAACCCTCAAAGAGACAATAGTCTGGTTACGGCCCTGCACTGTGGTAACCCCACGTTTCAATCAGTGGCCAGAAGAAGCGCGCTACATGTAGCGAAACTACTGTAGTAGCTACTTTTTTAGTAGTTTGTAGTGTAGCACACTACTTTTTATAAAAAAGTAGAGTAGTGAGCAGCGCGATTAAAAAAAAAAAACAGTATTTTGTAGTGATTTCTGGAAACTACTTTTGAATTACTACATTTAATTTTGATAAAGTTTTAAAACTATTAAAAATGTGAGCTTGAATTCTTTCATCCTTTTAACTTTGAATTCTTTCTTAAAAAATATCCAAAAAAGACAAATTGACGCAAAAAGAAAAAAAAAAAAAAAAGACAGAATAGACAATTCTTAGAAACATTCCATGTTCAAATGAACGTATTTTTTTATCTAACTACTTTTCGAGTTTTTTCAGTCAATTCTGAAACGGTGTATGCTTCTTTACTTTTTATTTATTTTTTAGCCTACTTTCCCGTTAAAAATAAAAGAAAGACGAAAAAAGTATTAAAAGTAGCTTAATGCATCGAAAAAATATCGCCAAGTCCAAAAAATATCGCCAAGATAAAAAAAATATCGCCAAGTCCAAAAAATATCGCCAAGTTAAAAAAATAAAGAGGTAAAATGAATATCGAAAAATTAAAAATTTGAAAGTAGGGTATTGAGATGGGGAATTTGTGTGTCGGTCTGTCGGTCGGTCGGTCTGTCGGTCTGTCGGTCTGTCTGTCCCCCCTAATAACTTTTGAATGAACATTCCGATTTGGACAAACTTTTTTTTGTTGGAAAGATCTCGGCGAGTACAGCTCATTCCCATACTTGATTTTTTGATTTGAACAATTTTTGGTTCAACTTTGAGCCGTTCAAAAAACCGGTCCCGCGATACTAACTTTTTAATGAACAGTCCGATTTGAACAAACTTTTTTTTGTTGGAAAGAACTTTTCAAGGATACTTCATTCCCGTATTTACATTTCCGATTTGAACAATTTTTCATTCAACATTGAACCGCTCAAGCAAGCTGTCACCCCTAATAACTTTTGAGTAAACAGTTCGAAAAAAATGACTGACTGTGCAGACGATTTTTTGTTTATTTATTCATTTGTTTTATTGAATTTATTATTATTATTATTATTTTTTTTGGCAGACGATTTTTTTTGTAACAAAAATGTTTCATTCACTAGGGCATTTTATTCTTTATTTATGTTTAACAACTGGCAACGGATGAAAAGTGAAATTCGAGACATTTTATCAACGGACGAGTTTTTTTTTCTTTTTTTTTTCTTTTTTTTTCTTTCTTTGATAAAATGTGTTTTGATGTACTTTGTACTTTTAATTTTTTTTTTGAAAACAATTGAGGAATTTTTCTACGGAAGAACTGTAACAGTTACATTCTTTAAAAGGTGCGACAAAACTTTATTTATTCATTTATTTACTTTTTATGTGTCTATTTCATCTGATGAGAGAGGTATATTTTGCTTTTAAAGGTATGTTTGACATAATTTTTAGTCTTAGATAATCAAGAGAATAATGATCAGATGCTAGAATGCCCATGTCGATGTACGGGAAAGTAGGCTCGTTTAGTTCTTGACAGAACTTCTTGTTAAAAAGTAGCAAAGTAGCGACTGCATTTCAAAAATAGTTTATAGTTGCTACATATTTAAAAAAGTAAAAGTAGATGTAGTTAACTGCATTTGTAACAAAGTAGTTGTAGTTCGCTACAAAAGGAATGTAGTTTTTGCAGCCACTGGTTTCAATCCACATAAAACTGAATTGCGGTCTTAAACCGTAGCGCAACAAGTGGCGCATCGCAACTGCACTACGCGATCCGAATGAAATCTTTCGTTCTCCAAAGTGACTGACGCTGTTCTTTTAATAGACGCACCTTCCCAATGTCATTTTTCCCTTTCGTTCCAAGACAACACACGGGCGCCGTAATCAAGAATAAGTTTGACTTTATCTCGGCTGCAAAAGTAAAAATTTTTGAATGCGAAAGATGGTGGATTTGATTCCATTCCTTCGTGAAAGCAGTCTAATTTGAGTACGGATAGCTTTGAGTTGTTCCATTTTCCTGGTTGGTTCTCGAACTTCGTTGTGGTATTCGATCAACGTAGATGGCATCGAATGGACAAGGCAAGTATCCAATTATTCTATATCAGAATGATAATAGGTTGAGGCGTTTTAAGGTAGTAGTCTGGTAACTTATGCCTATTTTCTTGACTTCTTTGGCGGGTGTTTTTTTATAGGAAAATAAAAAAGAATTATCTTGAATATTAGGAGTGTTTTTATTTACATATTGAAAATATAAAAAAAATTGTTTGAAGAAATTTAACCCATTAATGCCTGAGATTTTTTTTTTCAACGATACTTTGTATACTGGTTACAAATAGTGTTTAATGGACAGAAAAAATAGTTAAAAAATTATCATGTAAAAAATAATTTTTTTATTTAAGAAAGAAAAATCGTCCCTAAAAAGGGACGCTAGGCACCAGAGGGTACATACTTTTTTACCAAATTTTTTTTTTTCTGCCTACGATGTAATATTGAAAATGACAATTTATAAGAAGAAATAAAAGCAGCAATTAACATAAACTGGGAAGTAGATTCAGAGTACAAGGAAATATTGGTGTTGTTGAGTATGAAAGTCATCAAAACATTTGTTCTGCAAACCTACGTATTGCATTTGCTGCATTCCGATAAGCTCTTTTACTTCAATGGGCACATCTTACCTGAGTCTTATTTAAAGAAATATAACAACTAGCCCCATAATACCTAACTCAACTCTCTTGAGCTCAATGCATGTTGTACAGCAGCTTCTAAAATAAAAATGAAGAGCGGCTACCACCATTTTTTGGAGTGGATCAAAAACCGGTAGTTCCCGATATTTGATGCATGGGATCTTTTTCCCTACGCAACGATTGTATTGAGCAAACATATATATTTGGTACATCAATTTCAATTACTTTCTTTTCGCTATTGGACAATCGCTTAGCCATTACAATAGGATAAATTCCATGAAGATTCAATGCAATAGTTATGACATTGCTATTATTCCACCGAACCAACGTAATATTATTTTATCTGTCATCGACATTTATTCAAAACTTCCTCTGTTTTCTTTTTTGAACAACGTAACTTTAGTTCATGAGCATTTTTTAGTCCGATTCTTGCACAAAACCTTGCTGAGACAAATAATCACGAAAGAGCTCAAGAGAAGTAAATAAATTGTCACAGTAGAGATCAAAATTGGCATGCTCAGGGAATTCTGAAATTAAATCTGCAACCCCCCCCCCCTTTCTCAAACAACAGACACACATGCAATCCTTGAATTCTTCATCAAGGTGAAATGCTAAGTTTCTGAAACGGCTTAGGGCTTCTTCCCCTCCCCCCCCCAACAGTCAGACTAAACAATAATAAACACCTAAATGCATAATGGAAAAGTAATTAAATACAACGAATAATTAGTGTTTTAAAGAATTACATTTTTGAAATAGCTTTCTTTCAAAATTTACCTTGAGTATTTTTGTAATTAAAAAAAAAAAGAAGAGAAAATATTTAAGAACATTGTATAATTAAGTTTATATATATTAATTAACTTAATTTAATTAGATTTTGAAAATAAAATAAGTTTTAAAAATGACAATTATTATCTGTTTTTCAGTCCAGAAACATTTACTAACTTCTTTTGATATAAATTATAGATTCTAAGCAAGAAATCAGCAACGATTAAACAATGCAGCCTTTGGTGCCTAGCGTCCCTTTTTAGGGACGTTCTTAAATTGCTATAAAATCCTAAAAAAATTTAAAATTTACAAAATTGCAAAAAAAGGTAAACTAAAACATCGATCAAAGTAACACATATATCAAACACAGACAAATTTACTTGTTAATAACTTTAAAAACTTAGCCTTTTGTTCTTGAGATTGTAAACGATGTAATTTTTGATAGAGATCATAATCAAATGGCTACAGATCACACTTTACAGCGGTTATGTGCTGCAATCTGTTAATACGGAATTGAAGCAATACCAAAGTAATAATTGAACACAATTATTTTGTTGAAATGTTTATTTTTGGAAAATTCAGACACACTTTTTGGACCGTCCCTAAAAAGGGACGCTAGGCATTAATGGGTTAATAGTTTACTAGCTGCCAGGGCAGCTAGATTAGCTTCCTGCGGCATGCTGATGCATAACGTCCCCCCTCTCTAACTTTTACCTCATTCTGAAATTATATTATTTGATATAATTAAATGTTCATTCGATTTCAAGACATACCACGCACGTGGCCCGGCGTTGCACGGGCACTTCGTGCCCTGAAAGTAGTGAGAAAAAAATTTAAAGAAACTACTCCCCGCCAAGGCGGCTCGCTTACAGGCGCTTCACGCCTTTACTTTTTTCCTATATAAAAAAATCATTCGAATTATTGAGATGCTTCACTCCTTCAAGATGGTGAGGAAAGTTTCAGTAAGTTCAGGTCGCTCAAAGAAAAAAAGCAGACATAGATACTCAGTTTTTAATATAAGTAGATGGCTCTTCAACAAATAAATGTTTCAAAATATTACCAGTAGCTAGCGATAAAAATTCTACGTAAGTGGTCCGCTTATGAGTTTCGTGTTTGATTTAGTTAAGCCTTCATTCAAAATTCTCATTATCATTGTTATCACCGTTTCATAGCAACGACGGTTTGCAAGAATGGATTTCATATTTAATCATTTATTAGGCTTAATCGCTTTAAATTTGACTACTTATTAATTGATATCTTCGCTAATTAAAATCGTATAATTATATCAATTGAAACTAAAGAAGCTTGAAAAATTACCTATCTATCGGTACCTGGTTCGACTTTCAGTTCATTGGCGTTCAGGAGAAAGAAGCGTGACATAGAAAGATAGAAAGATAGTTAGAAAGATATAGTAGAGCGGCATAAAGCCAAATTTTGGCCGAATTGTGCACTTCGAGGTAAAAGCAATTTTTTTTAAGATTCTTGTTTTGGGACCTTTTTTGAACGTTTTTAGGCACGGAGGCATTCGCTAAGTTACTTGGATCATTTTTTATAGAGTCTCAAAGTTATTTTACGCGCGCATAGGACTTGCAGTCCAGTCATATTAGACATTAAATTCGCACATCATGTTGTAGTTCTAATTTTTTAATATGTTGTTTGAGTCATCTAGGGTAGTGTAAATCTAAGTTTGCAGTTTTCTAAAACTTGTGCTCGCCGCGTAACTCGCGAAAAACTACGAAATTTTCCGACTTTTTTCAGTTTTCCCCTTATAACTCCTAAACTATGCAACTTTTGAATAAGCATGTGGCTACCCATTTTAAAGAACACTAAATTTCGAAGAATTTAAGCTCACGTGGTGCTCTGTGAGCCGAATAGTTTAGGAGATATCGTATTTCAAAGAGGGTCATTTTTTGCGAAAAACGCAAAAAAAAAACATGCTTTAATCACATTTTGGACCATATATGGACATAAATTCCTACTCTACAAGTAAAAATTGTACATTAAGTTACAGTACATTTAATTGGCTTTCTTTTAAGGCAAAATTGAAGTCTGTAAGTTGAATAGTTCTTAATAATCTCGAAATACCAAATATTTGTTTTTGGGAAAAACCTCGAAATTTTCCGACTTTTTTCAGCGTTTCCTTTGTAACTCTAACTTTGTGCAACTTATGAAATACATGTGGCTACCCATTTTAAAGAACACTAAATTTCGAAGAATTTAAGCTCACGTGGTGCTCTGTGAGCCGAATAGTTTAGGAGATATCGTATTTCAGAAAGGGTCATTTTTTGCGAAAAGCGCAAAAAAAAACATGCTTTAATCACATTTCGGAACAAATACCGACATAAATTCCTACTCTACAAGTAAAAATTGTACATTAAGTTACAGTATATTTAATTGGCTTTCATTTAAGGCAAAATTGAAGTCTGTAAGTTGAATAGTTCTTTTATAATCTCGAAACAACAAATATTTGTTTTTGCGAAAAACCTCGAAATTTTCCGACTTTTTTCAGTTTTTCCTTTGTAACTCCAACTTTATGCAACTTATGAAAATACATGTGGCTACCCATTTTAAAGAACACTAAATTTCGCAGAATTTAAGCTCACGTGGTGCTCTGTAAGACGAATAGTTGAGGAAATATCGTACTTCGAAAATGTGTCATTTTTTGCAAAAAATGAAAAAAAAAAAAAAAACACGCTTTAATCACATTTCGGACCGAATAGCAACAGAAATTCCTACTCTACAAGTAAAAAAATGGACATTGAGTTTCAGTACACTTATTTGGCTTTCATTTAAGGCAAAATTGAAGTCTGTAAGTTGGATAGTTCTTTTATAATCGCGAAGCAACAAATATTTGTTTTTGCGAAAAACTGCTAAATTTTCCGACTTTTTTCAGTTTCCTTTGTAACTAACTTGATGCTACTTATGAAAATACATGTGCATCACCTCCTAGGTAGCACAAAAAACGTTTAAACGTTTTATAAACGTTTTTAATCGGTTGTTACAACGTTAATAACCATTTTACAACCTTTAAAAAACGAAGTATGCTACTTGGGACGGTTGCAGTCGAATTTTCATCAGGACAGTGGACACCGATGTTGTCGTCTTGGCCACTGCGCTTCTTCAAGACCTCCAGGGATGTGATCAGCTGTGGTTGGTGCCAGTTAGGTACAGGAAAATCGTACCAAATCTTTGATATCTGCGACATTGCTAAACGACTTGGTCCAGAAAAGTGTTCAGGACTTGAAGTGTTCCACGCTTTTACAGGTTGTGACACAACTTCGTCTTTTAGAAACAAATGAAAACGATCGGCTTGGTCAGCATGGCAATCTTTACCTGCTCTTAACGAAGTATTTAAATCTCTTTCGCAACCCCTTACTCCAGCAGAAATACTGTGTATGGTTCCTGGGCTGAAAAAGTAAGTCGTAGTATTATATGATAGATGCAGTGAAGATGATACCGTCAACGCCGTGCGGAAAACTTGATTCTTCTCTAAAGGAAGGGAAATCGAAAATATCCCCCCAACTCAGGACGCACTAATACAGCATGCTCTTCGAACGTCATTTCGAGCTGGGCATGTATGGAAGAAGAGTCTGCAGGTAACTCCTGTGCTGCCTGACCCTCAAGAGTATGGCTGGATAAAATCTAGCGAATCTCCTGTGACTTGGAAGGTATTCCTACCTTCTTTTCTTTTATTATAACTTTACGTTGACTTAAACGTTTTATTGTAGTAATACAACTAAAATCTAATTATTTTCAGGTTAAATGGACTTCGATTCCCCCTGCTTCCGTAGCCTGTCAGGAAATAATCTCGTGTGCCTGCAGGACGAAGTGTCGTACATCTCGATGTGGTTGTGGAAAAGCTGGTCTCCCTTGTACTTCTTTGTGCAAAAATGGGGGTTGTGAAAATGACGAGACCCGCTGAGATGAACCCTCAAAATGTTCAAATCCTGCTTTTGTAATAAAAACACCAGATTGTTAACAAATTAAAACATTTTAAATTTTAAGTCTGTTTTCAGAAAAGTTAAGAATTCTGTAAGTTCAAAAGTACTTTCAATATCGTCACTTTGTTTTCGCGAAAAACTGCTAAATGTTCCGACTTCTTTCAGTGTTTCATTCATAACTCCTATACTATTAGTCTTAAAGAGCGTCACTAGAGCTTAAATTGTTGCAAATTTAATGTTTTTTAAATTGGGTAAGCACATGTACCATCAAAAGTTGCGTAGTTTAGGAGTTATAAAGGAAACACCGAAAAAATTCGGAAAATTTTGCAGTTTTTCGCAAGAGCAAATGATTGTTTTTTTCGCGATTGTATAAGGACTATTGAACTTACAGACTTATTTTTTGCCTTAAATAAAAGTCAATTAAGTTTACTGTTACTCAACGTCCATTTTTCACTTGTAGAGTTTGAATTTATGTTGATATCTGGTCCTAAATACGATTGAAGGATTTTTTTTTTTAATTTCGCAAAAAATGACCTATTTTCAAAGTATGATATTTCCGACACTATTCGTCTTACAGAGCGATACTAGAACTTAAACTGTTGCAAGTGTTCTTTAAAATGGGTATGCACATGTATTTTCATAAGTTGCGTAAAGTTAGAGTACCAAAGGAAACACTGAAAAAAGTCGGAAAATTTAGCAGTTTTTCGCAAAAACAAATATTTGTTGCTTCGCGATTATAAAAGAACTATCCAACTTACAGACTTCAATTTTGCCTTAAATGAAAGCCAATTAAATGTACTGCAACTCAATGTCCATTTTTTACCTGTAGAGTAGAAATTTCTGTTGCTATTCGGCCCGAAATATGATTAAAGCGTGTTTTTTTTTCATTTGTTGCAAAAAATGACACATTTTCGAATAACGATATTTCCTAAACTATTCGTCTTACAGAGCACCACGTGAGCTTAAATTCTGCGAAATTTAGTGTTCTTTAAAACAGGTAGCCACATGTATTTTCATAAGTTGCATAAAGCTAGAGTTACAAAGGAAACACTGAAAAAAGTCGGAAAATTTCGAAGGTTTTTCGCAAAAACAAATATTTGTTGTTTCGAGATTATAAAAGAACTATTCAACTTACAGACTTCAATTTTGCCTTAAATAAACCAATTAATTGTACTGTAACTTAATGTACAATATTTGCTTGTAGCGTAGGAGTTTATGTCGATATATGGTCCGAAATGTGATTAAAGCATGTTTTTTTTGTGTTTTTCGCAAAAAATGACCATCTTTGAAATACGATATCTCCTAAACTATGCGGCTCACAGAGCACCACGTGAGCTTAAATTCTTCGAAATTTAGTGTTCTTTAAAATGGGTAGCCACATGCTTATTCAAAAGTTGCATAGTTTAGGAGTTATAAGGGGAAAACTGAAAAAAGTCGGAAAATTTCGTAGTTTTTCGCAAGTTACGCGGCGAGCACAAGTTTTAGAAAACTGCAAACTTAGATTTACACTACCCTAGGTGACCCAAACAACATATTAAAAAATTAGAACTACAACATGATGTGCGAATTTAATGTCTAATATGACTGGACTGTAAGTCCTATGCGCGCGTAAAATAAGTTTGAGACGCTATAAAATATGATCCAAGTAACTTAGCGAATGCCTCCGTGGCTTAAAATGATCCTTATTGACCCAAAAACATAATTAACAAAAAATTTTGCTTTTACCTCAAAATGAATAATCCTTTCGCTATGCCGCCGCACTAATAGTTAGAAAGAAAGATAGTGAGAAAGATACTCAGTTTTTAATATAAGTAGATTACTATTATTATTGTCACTCGAAGTTGGAACCTCGAAAAAAATGCACGTGGGTGGCCCGGGTGATTTTGGCTCTTGATGTTATCTGAAATCAAATATTCTTGATTATTCTTAATCTATAGACATGTCATTCTGGTATGAACTACTGAAGTTAAATTTCAAGGGTAAATAACAAAACGGCGGACTTTGAAAAAAAAAAGTCCTTTTATTTTAGCAAAGAAAGAGTTGTAAAATAAAAAATTAGGGGTGAAAAAAATTCTCGTTAGTACCGACGAGAACTATAAGTGTGTAGAACAGCCTGTTAAAATTTGAAAGCAATCGGTTTAGTAGAAAAAAAAGTTAGGATCCGGGCCGACCAGAAAAGCAGTGTTTTGAGAAAAATGCGTTTAAAGTTCAATAACAAATTTTCATAAGTAAACTTATACTTACGTCAATCGTGTATGCCTGGAGCGGCATTTATATTTAAAATAAATATGCATTATATATACATAAATATATCTATATAAATATATACTAGCAGTACCCGCACGGCGATGCCCGTGCAAAAAATGTAAAGAAAGTCAACTGAATAAATTTAAATTCACTCCACCCTCTTAAGTAAAATTATTATATTCTTTAATTCAAATGTGCACCACGACCTTTTAAAATATATTGATGACACTTTTAATGCCATTTCAGTTTGTAGTGTTCAATGCGAGGATTATTTTAGTTTTAAAGAGTTTTTTCTTCTTTTCGTGTGTGTGTGACGAACTTATTTATTTTTAGCGAAATTTTTACGTTTCAATGGAACTTTTGACACAACTGTAGAGCCAAGATTTTCGAAAACTCTCAATGACCACAGCAATATTGCCCTTGAAATTTAATATCTCCCCAAAAACAACAGTGTTGTAAAAAAATCCCCCGCCAAGAAAACCTTAAATACTCAGCCTTAAAAAGTTATGATATCGAGTTTTCCCGCCAAGTTTGTGCCAAACTACAACTAACCTGTATGTATAGTTCTTTTAAATTGTTTTCAGTTTTGCCAGGCGGGAAGCTTTGTCTTGTGAGGTGGTTGCTTAATGAGTAAAAACTTCCCGCCTGGCAGGACTGAAAACAATTTAAAAGAACTATACATACAGGTTAGTTGTAGTTTGGCACAAACTTGGCGGGAAAACTCGATATCATAACTTTTTAAGGCTGAGTATTTAAGGTTTTCTTGGCGGGGGATTTTTTTACAACACTGTTGTTTTTGGGGAGATATCACATGTTTTTGCATTAATATTATTTCTTTGCCTGTTTTTTTTTCTCTTCAAAATTTACTTTGCATGTGTTTTTTTCCCTTCAACATTTTTCTTGGCGGTCCGACATCTGTGGTTTTCTTGGCGGCATGCATTTGGTGCAAAAGTTCAAGGATCTTCTTCAGTCTGGGATAAATTTGAAATCAATCACAATGTACCACCCGAACCGACGCAAAACAAAGCTAGTTGCTAACAATACTACGATTAAATTAAAAGTTAAAAAAAAAAAACCCCAACCCTTACTGCCGATCTCATATTAAAATGAACTAAATTGAAGATCCCATTTAACATTCGAGCGTTCGCGCTGGGTCTTTTCGACCCAGGCGCAAGGATAAACACTCGCTGCTCTACTTCTATTTGAAAGAAATGGATCAGGTCCACTGTAGCTGCATTCAAAGTCGACCCCTTGAACTTGGATATACTTTTGAGATCCTTGATTAATATTTGTCAAAATCATGATTTACTACTGAATTATTCATTAAATATTGTTAAAATGCTCTTAAAATGTAATATGGGTCACTCTGACCCAGCGCGCGCTCTCGTGTATCGGTATGTCGCGCGCTTTCCGGAAGGTTAAAAGCCCTATGCAATAAAATCAATTACAAATATTTTATTTGTTAACAAATAGAAACTGGCAACAGATAAAATTATAAATCATTGAGTTTTCTTTCCTCGTGGCCCAACAATGAAAACATAAACGCTCAGATGTTGAACAGAGCTGGTAGATAGAAATCGGACCAATTTTAAGCATTAATAACTCCGGGGTGCGATGACCCCGGGGGGTAAATTTTGGGAAAATGTCCTCAATGTCTCATCGAGAATATTCATACCAAAAATCAACACTAAAGACCCCCGGGGAGAAAAGATACGGAAAATAAAAGCGAGGGGGAGGGGGTGGGGGGGTCGAAAAACCCCCTATGCCGAGCTTTGGGACAAAATAAATGTGGGTGCAAAAGCAGAGCTCAATCCGAGTTACCGTTTAGTCTGGACCCCTGTCAAACAATTTTTAAAAAGTGCGAAAAATAGCGATTTTATAACATATATCACCCCTCCCCCTGAGGGTCCTGGATGTTTTGCTTTAGTATGTGCCGTCAGGGGCCGCTGGAGATTGAGTATACCAAAAATGAACTCTAAGGATCTTTATGGGGCTGAGATACAGAGGGGTGAAAACCCCGGTTTGGTTACTCGCGTAAACAGTCCTAGTCGCTCTTTTACATTTTTATTGGCGACGGAAATTTCTTGGTGGCTTGTATTTGGTTTTCTTGGCGGGGCGGGACGCTCCCGCGTCCCGTGATAATTCACCGATTTAACCGTAATTTCAATGTAAAATTGGTCGCCAAATCTAAATTTATTAACATAGGGAACCGATTGTATCAGGTAGATCAGCCACAGCCATTCTTCCATGATTTTAATGTGAACATTAAAAGGAAAGAAATATAATGTCTTTCGTACCATCTCTTTGAAGTGATTACAATCTAACAGTGACCCTCAAATAATCAAGATTTCACTGGCCGGGAACCTCCTCTGAAGAAAAATTATTATATCCTTTAGTTCAAATGCGCTCCACAACCTTTTAAATTCCACTTAAAGTCATGTTAAAGTTTAAATCAATTCGCCAAATAAATATAAGAGACAGAAAGTTAAGTAAGTAACAGGAGATATTAATTAATCAAATTGAATAAATTTTCAAGGCTTAAATCTATACGCAAATTTAAACCACAAAGTAACTTCAGGGACAAAAGAGCAGCTGATCAGGAAAATGGCTCTAGTGTTTCAGTTCTGCGTAGAGTTAGGCCTTGAAAATTGACTAAATTTGATTAATTAATATCTCCTGTCCTAATTAACGGACAGAAACGTGCTAAAACTTTTCTTTTTCAGAAAAAAAAAACCCTTTCCAACGATATATAATGTTTTGGGGTGGGGCGAGGTTTTCCCCCCTCAATTATGGCGGATACACCAAAAATGAGACTAATTAATTAATTTAAAAATAACTAATTCGAAATTAAAAATTTGGGCTTCGAGGTGCACGAGGGCGGGGTGCGTTCGAATTTTTGAGCCAAGTTTCAGGTCTGTGGGTGCTGCGGGGGCTTCTGGCCAGCGGTTACAAACATACAGACAAACGAACACCGTCATCTTTATATATATAGATAATAGAATAAGAGTCAACCCAGGTATAAAAAATGCGCGCGAACAATAGAAGGGTCCAAGCGGTTGCAGCTGCCGGTCGACCTTATAGGTTGGACTCCGAAGCGTTCTAGGAAACTCGTTATAACTCCCGAAATATTTCGAATTTCTGTCTGAAATTTTCACAGTATATTCTCAAGACATTGTACTTTCAAATTAAGCAAAAAAAAAAAAAATTAATTTTTTGAACCCAAGTTACCAGACTACTACCTTAAATTTTATGTGCCATACCTTTTTGTTGTAGTCGATTTTATTCTGAATACGCATACTGTCACCTCGCTTAACCGAGTAACGGATAAACGAATACCCCGCTTATACGAATAAACCATCAGGGACGCGAATATTTCCTTTACCATAGACGCAATGTTTAAAACCCCTGCTTGAAAAAATAAAAATAAAAAACAACCGCTTTATCGAATAATATTTCTTAAAACCGCCAGTATTCGTTTATAAGCGGAGCCGACAGTATTTATGTTCTAAAACTTATTAATTCTTTATTTTTATTGAGGCATAAGAAGAAACTGGAATCTTATCTCCAATGTTTATCAATTGAACTGTTTCAAAAACCAGTTAAGCGCCAAGTTTTTAAAATTTCAAAAAAAAAAAATAGCTCAGTATTAGACATTGACAGATAGAAATTAAAATAAATTTGATGCACATTTAAGTATACTTCTTTCGGTAAAAAGTAATGTAATTTCTATTGCAAAAATTACTAACATCGCCGCTACTCTGAATTAAAAAAAAAAAAAAAACTTGACGTCAGATTGTTTTTTGAAATAAGCTGTTCAATTATAGATTATCTTTATCGCACGGGCCGGCCTAGAGCTCTTAAAATATTGGCGCCCCACATTGAATAAATCGTTTTCATCACCTATAGTTAATGACTCTGAGCTATTGCGTAGGTAGTGAATAGACGTATCATAATTTATTACTAATATTAGTCCTAAAAAATTCAATTATAATTAGTTGGGGAATGTGGTGCAAAGTGAAATAGTTAAGATAGCCGACCTATTTCAAAATGAACGCATTGGTAATTTGTTTTGAAAATTACTGTACACAAAGACTGAACAATGTATTTTGTATGACAACTTGCATTGAAATATTATTTTTCGTTTTCGGTAGATATTTTGTACCTTCAAAAAAAAAGGTAAATTTTCCACCTTAAAAAACCATGGGGCAAAATGAAAAATGCAATATTTTTATAACAAAAGTTTTTCTATTAAATGATTAGCTTTTTTTTTCATTAAACGGACGTGTAAATGAACGAATCAATGACTTATTAATGAAAATTAAACGAATAAATAAACAAATAAATGAACTCATTTATGTATGAGATAAAGAAATGCGTGAATAAAATAGAGAACTATTGAATAAATAAGTGAATTAATAGGTAAAAGAATGAAAATTAATTAATAAAGAAATACGTACGGTGATTTAAAAAATGAATGCATAAGTAAACAAAATGAACTATTTCACTTTGCCCCACATGCACTTGACAAATTACATTGAACATTTAAAATCAAAATTTGCTTAATGTAAACTAAATAAGCATTGCACTGGACACCAGTAGAGCTCAATCAATACTTGAGCATATGATAATTACAAAAAGTTTATAATTGCATCATAACAAAAAATACTTTTGAAAAACCACGAATATTGCAATAAGTGTAACAAATTTTGAAAAGGACTTGTATAATTTTTTCCGTTGATCTTTAGATCTATTTGTTGACAGGAATAACCTGTATGTCTAGGGCAGGGATTCCCAAAGTGGTTGACAGGGACCCCCAGGGGTCCCAGAGAGTTTGGAAAGAGTCCATATAAAAGAAAGAAAAATTTGGGGGTCCATGAGATACAAATAGGAGTCCATGAATCAGGATCAGTTAGTTGCAAAAAATCAGAGTCACAGAATGCATAAAACGCTACAATTTAAAATAAATGCTAAAAAGAAAATTCGTAACAATGCATTAAAATTTTAAATTATTTGTGCAGTTGTTTGAAGAAAATGACAACTTAAATCAAATTATTTTTTTTTACATTGAAGTATCCTGGTTTTTCAAAAGGATCATGCTACATACCTAGACATACCTATAGCTTATCCTACCTTATGAAATATTGTAAGACAGTTTTTGTAAGCATTACATCTTCATTCTTTATTTAAAAATATTTCAGTTCAGTCACCAATTTTCTCACAAAAACAAGAAACAGATTGTCAATCACTCATCAGGTGATTTAAAGTTATGTTTCACGCATCTAAAGCAAAATATTAAAAATTCACTGTCAAAGCACGAAATGAACACTTCTTGCTAAAAACTCTTTTTTTATTTTTACATGTGTTATATAAGAATATTAGCCCATTAACGTTTTGTGTCATTATTATTAAGAAAGTATGGAAAAAAACGTTAAATATTAGTTTTTTACTCTGCAGTAAAGAAAGTTGTCAGACATTTAAGAAGTTTAATTTTGTTTAAATTATCAATAGTAAAAGAGCCCTCATACTATTGGGTAAATTTCTTATTCATCTCGTTACATTTCCATATATCTTGCTTTTATCTGGTTTATTTTAAAACATCTATAATGAAACGTAACCATCTAGTTTTCGGTTTTGGAACACTGCAGTTAAATATTACAGTGACTGTCTAGTTTTAGATCGACTCCTAGGTATGGGGTCCGCGAGAAACTGAAAACTCGGCAAGGGGTCCACGAAACAAAGTTAGGGAACCCATGGTCTGGGGACTTAATTAAAATATTGCTAGATAGGTGACGCTGCAAACTGTGAAAATATTTTACCATTTCACTTTGGCCCACTATTTCATTTTGCCCCACATTCCCCTACTTTATCCACATTTATTTATTGTACTTGCTCTGATTTATCCGAGTGTTTAAAATTGATAATCCATGTCACTAGTAGGTGCGGGGCCTTTGCGGGTTTAGTTAATTTACACCATTAACTAAATATCATGAACATAATCAGTTCAAAGCAGTGAGTAATTGCCTCTAAGCAAGGGCTAAGGCAGAAACATGCAATACACCGCCAACTCTGTCATTTCGATGCATGGACTGCAGTTTCGTGCTTATTATGCACTCATCAGCATGGAATACGAAAGTGACCTCCTCCAACTCGGAATTAGCCTCCCAACTCGGTCACTTTCGTATTCCATGCTGATGAGTGCATAAAAAGCACGAAACTGCAGTCCATGGATCGAAATGACAGAGTTGGCGGTGTATTGCATAATCAGTTCATTATTTTTACTGTTTATAACGAAAGGGGGCCTTGCTGTGGGCCAATTTCAAAAAGTAAGTAGGGACCGGTTTTTATAAATTTCTCACGTGTTTAAAATTATTTTCGAAAATATTAATTTCATAAAAAGTGAAATTTATTTTTTTCAAATTTAGTTTATTTCGGAAAAAATGATGGGATACATAAACTGGAAAATTTAGAAGAAATAATAGTCGACTATGTTGTATGAAAATAATGAGTTGAGAATTTAGCCCCGGGTGATTGTTTTTGCATAAAAATGTACTTTTATTTTTCAAAGGTTCCGTTATGGAGGTTCCTTTTGTGAAAGTTCCATTTCGAGCTCTTCACCCGCCCCCCCTAAACAAAGAAAGAAATCTAAACAGATGTTTCCTAATAAATATTAATTATGAGAATAAAAAAGTATCCAACAAAGTAAAATATACTGTTGGCAAGAATCGGTTTGTAAAGATTTGCTACGAGAAACAGCAGGCAGTTATTTTTCTGTTTTTAATTTTTTTTTTCAAACCCTAAACGCCGCATGTTTGGCAGCGTACCCGTTTTAACAAAGTTGAACCTCTATTTATGCCAACAACTAATAAAGTACGCACTGAACATGTTTTTAACCCTTTGTCTTTGCAATTATTTTCACGAAGTCTCTTTAAAACATGTGCAGTGGACAGGGACGTCATTTCAAGTTTTTCCAGGGGGGAGCAAAGGGTCCAAACACAATGCAATTTCATCGGAAAACATTAAAAACCACGCGCACTTATATGTAAATGCATTAATTTCTCAAAGCCAGTTGGGGGGGGGGGCAATTGACCCCCCCCCCTGCCACCCCTAAATGACTGGCCTGGCAGTGGACTCGACACGCGGATACCTCGACTACCTCGATAAGTCGACATTATTTTTTCCAATGGTTGGTCCAATGTTAATTTCAATGGGTGCAAACCTTTCTTTCTTGACGCACATATACAAGAACCTCTGTTGTTTAAAATACCTTTCGGGTATCCAAGCCCGAGGCAGGGATAGGTACGCTGCTTCCGTTTTTACGAGCACCATTAAGGTGGAAGACCGTTTTAGCTCAACACACATGCCATAGGACCCGTTTATAGGGTTGGCATCCATTCATAGCACACTTTCACACATAGAAAGGACAATGACAGGAGAGAGAGAAAGTACGTCTATACTAGGGATGCACCGATTAATCGGCAGTACTGATTAATCGGCCACTTTGCCGATTATTAATAATCGGCAAAAAAAATTTATTCTTTAAAGTATACTTTCACTAAGAAACTATGATGAATAATTTAAAAACAATAATAATATTCCTCACAGTTGATATAAAGTTTTTTTAAAATTAATTCTCCTACTTTGAATAAATACACATAGACAATGTTGCAACATTTTTTATGTGGCGATAGTTTTCTCCTTAGCACAGTGCTTTTAGATAATCTCTAATTTTCAAAGAAAAAAATTATTGAATTAAATTTCTACTAATTGTTAAAATATATGAATTAAAATTACCCCTTAATTTGAGATACTCACTACAGACTCCCTCGCCCCCTTTCTTTTGAATTTTATGTCCAATTAACCTAACAATGTGTTGATAATATTATTGACAATAATATGAAAATTGGTTCTGAGAAATTTGAGAAATATTGAAATTATTTTGTGAAAACTAGGAAAATAGAAAAAAAAATCTTCTCTCAGAAATAAATTACTTACTATTTCCAAACTTGGAATTTTTTAGAGAAAAAACAATGATGGAAAAATTGGTAGTAGAAAAACAATCATCCTTATAATTAATCGGCTCAGCCGATTAATCTAATCGGTAATCGGCCAATTTGCTTATCGGTGCATCCCTAGTCCATACTAGGGCTGCGACATCGATGTCGATGTTTTGGAAACATCGATGTTTTTGCGAAAACATCGATGTTTTTACCATCGATGTTTGAGGGTCGATGTTTTCCCAACATCGATGTTTTGAGTTCGATGTTTTATAATCCATCAAAAAAAAACTTGATAAAAATATGCGATATGCAGATGTGTTAATAAGTTTTCATCCTTAATCAGGAGTTTCACTATTAATCTCATTAGAAAACTTTTTCTATGATTATTATCGATGTTTTGATCTCGATGTTTCTGAAACATTTTTAATTTGCTTTCGCCATTTTTCTTAATTTTATTTATTTCATTATTATTCTTTATATGAATGTTTTATATTGCAGCAAAAAAAAAAAAAAAAAAATCAAGATATGCTGCCAAAAGTTATACCGTTAAGAGCAAGAATCTGAGAGAGTGTCACGCCTGTGATTCATGACCTCTCAGATTTTTTCCAAAAAATTACCAAATATTTATTATCTTATTGAAAGACCAAATCCAGAATGTTTTGCTCTAAAGTTGAGTTGTTTAGTTTTTATGGACCCCTAAAGTTGAAGGTGCGGCATCAAAAATTAAGCGGATTTTCAAGACATGGAAATTGCTGTGAGCCAAAACTCTTACCAGGAACTGTTTAACTCCAATTTTCTTTCTGTACATGGAATATAGAAGGTTGAAACTTTACAAAATGAATGTTAAATCTGTGCTAAGTTGTTGCCGTAAGGTCAGTGAAGGCCCTCAAAACAGGGCATTTTTGACGTTTTTTAGCGTTTTTGAGGTCCAAAAACAGCTTATACATTTCAGTTGGCACGGCAAAAGTAGTGTCGTTTGAAAGACCAGTGTAAGCACTTTAAAATAATGTATAAATAACCGAGGAAAGTTCAACGTGCTTTTAGTTGCGTAAGGCCGAAATATGAAAAATGTCATATTTTACCGATATTCAAACGGTCATAACTTCCTCTGCCAACAACATATTGAAATATTTTTTTCGCCAATGTCATACTCTATTCTTTGCCTTAACAGAACAGTTGAGTCCTTTGAGGCGAAATGTGAAAATTTTTTTTACAAAAAATTAAATTTTTTCTGTGCATTTTTTGTAAAAAATTTTTTCACATTTCGCCTCAATGGACTCAACTGTTCTGTTAAGACAAAGAATAGAGCATGACATTGGCGAAAAAAATATTTCAATATGTTGTTGGCAGAGGAAGTTATGACCGTTTGAATATCGGTAAAATATGACATTTTTCATATTTCGGCCTTACGCAACTAAAAGCACGTTGAACTTTCCTCGGTTATTTATACATTATTTTAAAGTGCTTACACTGGTCTTTCAAACAACACTGTTTTTGCCGTGCCAACTGAAATGTACAAACTGTTCTTGGACCTCAAAAACGCTAAAAAACGTCAAAAATGCCCTGTTTTGAGGGCCTTCACTGACCTTACGGCAACAACTTACCACAAATTAACATTCATTTTGTAAAGTTTCAACCTTCTTTATTCCATATACAAAAAGAAAATTGCAGTTTAACAGTTCCTGGTAAGAGTTTTGGCTCACAGCAATTTCCCTGTCTTGAAAATCCGCTTAATTTTTGATGCCGCACCTTCAACTTTAGGGATCCATAAAAACTAAACAACTCAACTTTAGAGCAAAACATTCTGGATTTGGTCTTTCAATAAGATAATAAACATTTGGTAATTTTTGGGAGAAAATCTGAGAGGTCATGAATCACCTCATAATGCTAGGCGTGACAGTTTCTCAGATTCTTGCTCTTAATCAGCCGTTACACTATCAATCTCGTTAGTAGTTAGAAGACGTTTTTGATTGTTACCATCGATTTTTTAAGGTTGATGTCTTTTTATAATCACTGTTTCGCGTTAGTCCGTGGGACAGTAAGCCATATCGTTTATTTTGGAAACAATAATTTTGGCACACGAGAAAACAACGGAAGTGTACGAAAAAAATGTTTAGTGTGAACAATATTAAAAGTTCTGGAATAAAACGCTGCTCTCAAGAAAAAAAAAAGTGCCATTAAGTAACGAACTATTTCACAAACGCGTAGGTGATATTACACCGAATTTTCTTTCGACGAGCCAATGGGAGGCGCCGAAAACGTAAACAAACCTTTGCTCTTAATACGCAGTAGTTATTTTTAGCGGCTTTTCTCAAGTGCAAGTGCAAAGCATTGTGTATTAAGTGTTTTGGTTCTGCAAATGCAGTAATGTTTGTTTTATGCATCAAATTTAGTTATTGAAACAGTTTTTACGAGAATAGAAGGCCGAACTGAAAAAAAATTTGCAGCACATCTTTATTTTATAACGTTGGGCAAGAAATGTTTACAGGCTTACAGCGAAGCCATGTGTACAAAGCACTGCTTTATTCGCGTTTGTTTTTGGTTTTTTAAATGTTATCGTGTGTTTTAATAAGTGTCATTGAAGTAAATTATGATAAAGATTTATTCTTTGAACATTATTTCCGAAAAGTCTCGAACAGTTGCTGAATTGTGTTGTGGAACTTACGACACAAAAGTATAAACTCCATCACAGATCATTACAGTTGAATCACGGTACTTAAAACGAAGATACTCGAAACTCTTTCGGTCTTCTAAAAATCATGTTGTGAAAAAAGTGCATATGTAACAGATGTTGTGGTTTTCATGATTGATTCCATTCAACTTAGTGCTAAAAATTTGCGCTTGGTCGCGAAAGAACCTATACGTCGAGTACATTTCCGAAAACAAGTACAAATATTTCAAAAACAGCTGCCACAGACGGAACCAGTACATGCCATTGGAATGAAGATTTTGTTCCCAATGACGTCAGATCTTATTTTGTGTTCATCGATAAATCGAAACAAATGTATTTATCATGTGGAAGATTTGCTATGAACTGAGAGTTTACTACAACTGTTTCAATTATTTGTGCGAATAATAGACTTTTCTATGCAATTCACATAACTTTACGGGGGGAAATAAGCATACCTTTTCTTAGGAATTGTTGTGCTTTTAACTGTTTTTAAGAATTTGCACTTTCAAAACCTTGTATTAATAAGATGATGTTAAATTCTACTTAAAAATACAGTTTTTGAAATTATCTATTTTACAAACCAAATAGAGAATTACCTTCAAAATAGCATTAGTCTTCGTTCCATGCACGTTCTGACAAAATGGATTCCAAATGCACAAGAAGTTTCAATACTTCA